>JAIUCU010000055.1:0-18511 GCA_020226215.1 Sindora glabra
CCTTTGCTACTTTTAGATTTTTATTGGCTTTTCATATTCCGCTGAGTGCGCCATTGGGAATTCAAGGATCAGAAGCATGATGCTGTTCTTGTTTTCTTTTTATTTAGTAAATTATCAAATCAAATTTTGGACAGTTCTACTTTCAAATTTAAAAAAAGCCATTCTTAATTCAATCATTTATTTATTGGGATACTTATTAAATTGTCGATGGTTCTATTTTCAACTTTTAAAAAAATTAT
Source organism: Sindora glabra (assembly GCA_020226215.1). NCBI lineage: Eukaryota > Viridiplantae > Streptophyta > Magnoliopsida > Fabales > Fabaceae > Sindora > Sindora glabra. The sequence goes on from JAIUCU010000055.1 coordinate 240, forward strand.
TCTTATTTCAATCATTCTTTTATTGGGATACCAACTAAAATTATGTATATATTATTTAAGTTATGTTTTTTGAAAAAAGTTATTTTTTAACTTTATCATAATTTTGAACATGATTTTTATAATTATAAAAATAAATACGTATAATACTTCTATATTTATATACAAAACAATTTTTTTATAAAAAATATCTAAAAACAAATGGAGCCTAAGTGTAACTGTTTAAGCTGCAATTAATAAATGCTTGATAAGTATAGATCTTTAATTGGGTTGTGCTCAGCCCACATAGTAAGTTGATAGAAACATTTGTTTTCCTTAAGTAATCTTTTCTAAAGCATGTGTCCTACATAACTCACCATTTGTGATCTTTAGGTGACTATTGTCATTTTTCTAATATAAATTTCACCTCGGCATTATGTCGTACAGCTAGGGGGATACAATTCCAAAGTACAACTAATTCAGATCATCATAAATGCACCAAATGAAAATTTTGATGTCTAAGGAAACTTAATCTTCATCACATTATTCAATTTTATTTTATTACTTTCTCTCATCTGCTTGAGGTTGGGGGTAAACAACTAGTTTTGCTTTAATTATAAAAAAATATGTTTAAATAAGTTTTTATTTTTATATTTGTTAAAAATTATTTTTTATTTTCAAAAATTATTTTTAAATCAAAAGAAAATAAAAAATAGAAGATGATTGATATTATAAATAAAGAAATCTTTATTTAATTATAAAATTGATATTTAAAATAAGAAAATAATTAAAATAATTAAAAATTATTATTTTTTATTTTTAAATTATATATTTAAAATTATAATTTTTAAAATAAATTATTTTATTTTAAAAAAATAAAAAGTTGTTTTTAAAAATAATAAATAAATAATTTTAAAATTATCAATTTTTTTAACCTCATAACTAAGCTTTGTCCACAAGAAATAGAGGTGTCAAAATGAGTTGGGTTTAATAGGTTAGTCTTGGATTGGTGTAATTTTATCTAACTAGGGATTAGGATTGATACAAAAAATAATAATAATGACCCGATCTGATAAGGGATTGGGACTAATTAGCTTGACTTGATAAAGGATTGAAACTTGTAAGTGTTAACCCGTAGAATTATTAAGTTAATCCGTTAATCTGGTAATAGTAATAAGTAATAAATAAATAATTTATTATTATATGTTTAATTTTTATATAAATATTAAAATAATAATCTTAGTATATTAAAATTAAACTTTAATATATATATAATATTAAAATTATATATATGAACAATATTAATAATTTTTAATATAAAAATTAATAAATTTATATATTTAATATTGTCAATATATATTATATAAATTTATAAAAATAAATAATTATATTAGAATTTAAATTAATACTTTAATATTGAAATTTTGAATTATTTAAAAATTTTAAATAAATAATTTTGGTATGAAAATATATTATATACATATATATAATATAATACATTATTATCTATTTTTATTATTATATAAAAATTATTATAATTATTTTTATTAATATATTATATAAATAATTATTTATTTATATATATTTGATAATATATAAATTATTAAATATATTTATTTCTATATAATAATTTGACATTGATCAATATATATTTAATAATATATATTTATTTTATTTAGGGTTTAGGGTTTAGAATTTAATATATTATATAAATATATATTTAATAAAATAAATATATATATATTATTATATATTATATATTTATATATAAAAAAGTAAGTTTTATATTATATATTTATATAATATATTTATTTTTATATAATACTTTGGCCTTGATCAATATATATTGAATAATATATATTTATTTTATTAAATATATATTTAATAATATATATATTTATTTTCATATATAATATATATGACTCATTGATATATATAATTAAATTTTAAGTTATAATAATATATAATTATATTTAATAAATAATAATATATTTTAATTAATTAATGATATAAAATTAAAAATAAATAAAAAATTAATATGATGATAATAATAAAATGTAACGGATTATAAAGATCAAACATAAATCTTGACTTGGGATTAGAATTGGTACTGTAGCAAACCGATTTAGTAAAAAAGTAATCCGATTTGGAACTGGCCTCACGTACAATTTTTACCTTTACCCTCTAAGTTTACCTGGTTGGATTGGATTAACCCATTTTAACAAGTCTAACATAAAATGGTCTTGCCGAAAAACTTAACACCAGAGAAATTAGACCTCGAAAACAACAACAAAAATCGAAAGACAAATTGAGGTCAAATAACATTGTACGTCTTCTTCTTGACGGAGTATCGTACGGCAAATTGTGGTTAATCGGCTTCAACCTAAAGGAGCAGAAACAGCATTAAAGGGTCTGATGTTATGTAACAGACCGATACTTTTTTAGTTGAGATCGTATAGCATATATTTATTATTTTTAACAATTATGATAGCCTTCCCTCTTGTAGCATGCTTAATATAAATAATGAGAAATTAAAAATTTATCATCCATATAATAAATTCTATATACAATATATTTATAAGCCACTATTATCGAATGTAAGATTATTCCAAACACGAAGTCTTCAAGTATAATGAGTTGGAAAAGATAAATTGAATAGAGATAGGGATAATCCATTTACTTGATATATATCTTATTTTATAATTTTAAATATGTAAAGAATTGTTACAAGTTAATGCACTTAAATCTCTAACTTATTATCTAAGTACTTCATCAATCCTTCTAACACTCCATCTCCTTAAAGAGTATTTTTAGCAAAAAAAAAAAAATCCTCCCATTAGGAGTAGACATTCATTTTTTGAATTATCATAGACCCTTTTTGTTAAAATTTTGGATATTCGATTCACACAAAAATATATCAACATAAAGATTAAAATATGAGAATTACAAATATAAGCTTTTAGAACTTTTTTGAATTCTTGAACCATGCCAAAATTGCTAGAAAAATATAGAAAAATAGTATAGTAGCCGAATTGATTCTAAATTTTAACCATAAATCCCTTACAAAATGTTTAATTTTTTTCTACTAAGTCTCATATTAAATCGAGCACGATTGCTTGTCAATTTGTCACTATTGCCAACTTGTAATATTCTTTCCCACTTCGAATGTCAATATGCTCATTGACACCTCAATCTAACACAATTTAATGAAGAATTTATGTATTCTCTTGAAGCTTCATATTGGTCTTCAGCCTACTCTTGTGAGTTACTACCTCAACTGCTCATGCTTGTTTTTTTAAACATTATAAAAGTTCTCTTATCTCAAAGTTAGGTTGTCACCTTTGCAACATCAATATTCTTTTAACTAAATGTATCCTCCATAAATTTTCTCAAAAAGCTACCTTTGTAGACTCTTTTCAAAGTGTCCTAACACCTTTTAGTGCCACTTACTAACTAACTCTCCTCAATTTGTTATCTCTATAACTCATCTAATAGGTAGTTGCATTTGCAACTGTGTGATCATTACCTCTATAACTTGTACGGATGCCACATTCATAGTAAAAATGCATGCTAACTAGATAGCTTATGTGCAATGCCTATCATTTTGAACCGCCTACTAGTTAAGACTTATGCTTGATCTATGTATAAGCTCTATAACCTTATTCACAAGTCTACTTGCGAAGCTTTTAGTCAATTCATAATACTTTGCAATGTCACTTTCATACTCTATTGGATTCTCTCATCCTTTTTAAATTGATACCCTTTGACATTTCATCGGCCACCACAACTTACTCTCGGAGTTGATGCTCTCTAACATCACTATCTTTATGACCCCTTCTAACTCAAATGATATCCATTAATGTCTAAGCTCTTGCAGTCCTAACTTGAGTGTCTTATTTGATGACTTCTTTGAGCACATCCTTTGATGGCCCTCATTTCAACATCTTAAAAGGGGTTAAGCATAGAACATCCTCTAGTCTAACTCAAGATCCACTTTGCTCATGCACATGTAAATGTGAACTCATGATCATTGCTATAAAGTGTCTCAACAATGCAACTATATAGTGCTAGTTTGCTACCTTTCCTCTAAGTCATTGTTACCACTCTGCAAAATAACTATGTAGCCTAATCCACTGCATCGAAGAATCACGTGGGAAGATTACACACTTTTTATCTAACCTATAGATTATGCACATTGCATTGATTCCACTAAATCTCTACTTTATCCTCTTTTAAACAACAAGACTGATCCTTTTAGACCACCTTAACATAATTTCAGACTACCTCCTCTAGAGTAATTTGATTGACACATTACTTTAATGTGTCATTCCTTAAGATATGTTTACCGACTATGGCCATGCATTTCTACATGATTAAAGATTTTTCCTTCTAGCTCCACCAATCCTTTAAGAAATGGTCAAGCCTTCTAGCAAAAACCAAGACTTCCCCCACTGAATTGGCCATTAACTTACTCATTCTTCTAGATGGTGGTTTGGATCTCTCGATATCATTACTATGAATGAGCATATAATCACTATCCCATACACACAAGCAAGATAGCACCAGTCTATGGTCATTTAATTGCATTATCCTCCTACATATTAGCTTCTTGGGTCAATCCAATTTCTTACACCATTTGGTTAAGTTTTTGGGAATGAATAGTTTAAGTTTATGAATGATCACTTTGTATATCTTTCATATAGCATTGGACAAGTCACATCTAATCATTTTATAGCTTACTTGATCTTAGCCTTTTAGTATAAACTAGGCTTTAATACTATCTATCACAAGCTAATAGCTCTTTAACTGAAACCATGTGGTGCATGTTTACTACTCTTAGCAAACATGCTAACCTTCCTATTAAACTTTCTCTTGTGGCATGCTTGCAAAAAATAACATGACATTAAAGAATTATCGCTCATTTAATAAATCCTATGTACAACATGTTTACAAAGTCATTATCAAATGCAAACAAAACGTGTATATCAAACTATAAGATTGCTTTACACATGAGGCTTTTAGGAACAATAGTTTAAAAGGGATAAATTAAATAGGAAGAGATATTCTGTTTACTTAGTATATGCCTCATTCCATAATTTTAAGTGTGTGAGATATGGATATAAGCTAATATGCTTAAGTTCTTAGCTCAAATTTCAAGTGTCTTATTGGCTTTTTCAATACTTTATTCTTTTAAAGGGTATTTTGAGCAAAAACCCTCTTATCAAGAGTAGACATACTTTTTTCGAGTAATCATAAGCCATTTTTCTTAAAGTTTTGGGCATCTAATTAGTATGAAAACACACCCACACGAAGATAAAAATGTGAGACCTCAAATACAAGATTTTGGAACTCTTCTAAATTCTCGAATCATGTCAACATTATTAAAATACCCTCAAAATTGAAAAAATTGTGAAAAATAATATACTAGTCGAATTAATCTCCAATTTCAACCATAGGTTCTCTACAACATGCTTAATTTTTCGTCTAAGTCTTGTCTTAAATTAAGTATGTTTGCTTGTCAAATTGTCATAACTATTAGCTTATGACATATCCTATTAAACGCAGTGAGCAAATTTGTTTGAGTGTTGGAAACTTTACAATCGAAACTATTTGAGTATTGGAGTTCGAAGGTGGCATTTTGATTCATTGTTAAAGGCAAATTAAAGAACCAACTTTGTTTATAAAATTAAGGTTAAAATATAATTTTGATCCTCAAGATATAAATAATATGATTTTAATTTTTTAATATAAAATAATTTATTTTAATCTGTTAAATATTATAATGGTGCAATTTTAATTTTTTGATTTGATTTTTATTAATGAATTTTATCAATTTTTGTTGATTTTTATAAATTTGTGTCAACTCTTTATTTGATCTTTAAGCATTTATTGTATTATTTTTTAAAATGAATCATATTTTTAAAAAAAATTATAAATAATTAATTCTTAAATGATTTAAATTTTCATATATAACCTATTATTTTGTTTAAAACTTTTAAAATTTAGACAAAGACTTCAACATTTTAAATTAATGTGGAAGGAACATAATATGAAAATAGCCTTGTGAACTAAAAAAATTGATAAAAATATAATGAAAGGATTAAAATTGTACCAATTTAATATTTAGATATCAAAATAAAATATTTTAAATTAAGAGACTAAAATCACACAATTTATATTTTTGAAGACCAAAATTTCATGTAAGCCTAAAATTATACAACCAATTGTGTTTATAAAATTTTTAATTTGCAATGCAATATATATTATCGAGGCACTAGTTATGTTTATAAAACTAATTCTATGCTTGGCTAAAAAGAAAATAGTAGAAATGAAAGTGAAAGAAAACAGTAGAAATGAAAGTGTGAAGAAGAGAAAATTTTAAATATGATCACCTCAGTAGCAAATAGGGAAATTTGCTACCAATAACACATCATAGATATCATCCACGTGACACTTTTTACCTGGTTTTTTTTTTAATTTTCAACAAAAAGTTAGAAATATGCCTGAACAATTATGCTTCAATTTCTCCAATAGCTTCTTATCTTTGAACCAAGCAATGATTATCATACTAAATGCATGCAAGAATACTCTAATAAGCAAGAATAAGAAATGAAAGAGATAAGTATTAATGAAACCAAAGAAGGAGTATTAATAAAACATGATTAAGATGAATTGAAGAAAAAAATAATGAAACATGGTTTAACCTCATTCTCCAAATGTTTCACATGTTTCTTCAGCAAAATTCCAATGAGGTAGCTATAAAGTATTCCAAGAAGGAATCCTTAACAAAATGAGAAAACCATTGTAGTCTTGTTACATCATTAACTTGCAAAAATAGGAACTTTCATAAAAATCAGGCATGTAAACACCTTATTAATCAAAAAGAATTTTCAACCAATATAATAGTAAATAACTTTCTTTGAAAGAAAGAATTATTGTTGGTCTAAGACTTGTACCTATATCTCTCAAACACTTTAGAATCAATAAAAAAAACCTCAATTTTTTAAACTAGAGACCTTGTATTTTGCACTAAAAGAAGAATGAATGCTTAAAAAAACACAAGATGATATCTCAAGCAATATAAACAAGCAAGATCAAGCAAATCCATTAGAGCTAGGTAAGCTTCCAACATTGGTAACAACCTCCACCAAAAGGAAGAGAAAATAGCTTTAAAAGCCATACAAACTTGGCAATAAATTCTATGATTTTAAAACCCATAAATTCATAAAGGCAATAACCGCTCAAACCTTTACTAGGGTCAATGGTGAGATTCCTCAAAAAGGTAGAAGACATTTCAATGATTAAGCAATTTTCATGAAGAAAGATTATCAAAATCCAAACTTTCAAAACCTTAAAATTGAATCTATAAAATTAAGTAGGAAAAGCTTTTTAGGCTTTCAAATGCCAAAAGGCATAGCAAAATTGAAGCCTATGAATACAAACAATTGTTTTTATTGATGATGATGGTTTTTGTTAATAGTGAAAGTCTGAATCTTCAAAAAGGTTAATAAAAAAAAGCAATCTGATTACATAAACTAAAAAATAATTTGATTAAAAAAAGAACTAATTGTGGATATAAAAATTAAGTTATTGAAGAAAAAAAAAACTCTTTAACATCAAATTGATTTTTGCTTAACTTGGTGGTTGGGATCCAGATCCCAAATGTTTAGTGTCATTGTAATATGGTAGAGTCGAGAATACAAAAGGAATAAATACACTTAGATCTAGATCTTTAGAAATGGAGATCTAGAATAAAAAAGCATAAGATAAATGTCAAAGAGAATCAAAGTTATGAAATTTGAAACTAACTTCATGGTCAACAAAAGTCAAGGAGGTCGTTCATGGAGTCATCTAAAGTTGTGAAATTTGGAACTAGATCTACAATCAAATCAAAGATTTAGATCTAATGGTAAATAGATCTATATTAGGGGAGTATTTGTAATTGTGTAAACATACTTATCTTTAAATAAAAATAAGATGTTTACTTGTTGTACCAATTTTTAGTAATCATCCAAAAATATTATATTTGCATACTTATGAGATAGATGGCTAAAAAATTGTGCTACAATAGCTTAATTTCCTTATTTGGTGCTAAAGTACTCACTAATTTTAAAATATTGATGTGTAAAGATAATAAAAGTCACAAATTTTATGATATTATTTTCTCTTCCTTCCTTTTTTTTCTTATTCCAAGCAAAGGGAAATTTTAATATTTTCTTCTACATTTCTTTTCTTTCTTCTTTCCTAAACAAAGGATAAGGACAAATTACATTCACTTTCATTGAGGTTTAATCTTATTACACTTACAATTCTTCTATTTTAAAAATATATACCAAGCTCCCTTTTAATATATACTCACCAAAATTACACAATTTATATTTTAAAGGGATCAAAGTTGTATTTAAGTCTAAATTGGATTAGACTTTATATTATAAATGATTAAGAAAAATATAATGAACTCTTCTAGATTTAGTCAAAATTGATAGAACTTATAGGTTAAGAAGAGATGAATTAGCTTATACAAAAATTAACAAGTAAAATTTATATTAGATTTTTGTAAAGAGAGAATTTATTGAAATTATGATGAATATATTATTTCAAAAATATAAAATATTTTTAAAATATTTTATAAGAAATTTAAATGTATTTATTTTAAATCAAAAAGAATTTTTTAAAAAATATTTTATGGCAGTGGAATTTGATACCTTCCCCAATGATTGGTTTTTGGATCCCCCTTGTGACTATGTGGGGATGGATATTAATTCTATGATATCTCATTCTACCAAATAGTGGTATAGCATCAAGGATGAGAGAAAATGTGATGCTGAAATTAGTTACAACTCTAGCTCAACTAGATTAAGCATCATCTTCACTAGATACAAGGGTAATGTCATAGTTCAACAAAACTAAGACGAAATGGTTAATTTGAAAGTGTACCTACCAGAGTAGGTTTAGTTTGGCTTCTCTTTAGTAACAGGTTTGTTGTTTGAGAATCATATACTTTGCTCATGGTATTTCAACTCAAGTTTAAACTTGGAAGTGCCACTGCATTCAGGAGTAATCAATCCTATGTTTCATGCAATAGTTCCCACACTACTAGGTCTTCACAATTAGCTACATCTACACTCCTTCCTCTAACACCACTTCTGCAAACAGACTAAAATGATAAGTAATTTTTTTTATTCAAGTAATCATTTTCCATTTGAAATAATAGTCAAACATCTGTGTGACATAATTACCAATAACAATGTTAATGATCATTTGCATATTTTTTGTGGCATTCAAAGCAAATCTTACAATTTTAATCCACCACTATTAATCCATATTGTACCAATGATTCATAGCAAAACAAAAACTAGTACTAGGCTCGGATTTCCATCTAGCTTTAATACCTGCCTTTATTTTTGTCTAATAACTCATGATAATTTTTCTTATTTGGTAGTAATATGATTTATTGTAGTCTAGTTAAAACATGAAAAGCTAGCAACATTATCTGCATACCATAATAGGAAAACAATATGGTATGATAGTGAAAACATGGCGACATCTGTAATAAAACCAACACTTGGATATAACTATTGTTAATTAGAGAAGAATTTGTATTATCGTATCCTTAATCGAGTTAGGTAGTCACTATATATAATATAATATGGAGTACATTTTATAAGATATAAGTGATGTAGGACTTATCTACTAGCACTCCCTCTCAAACTAGACTATAGATATTAATCATACTTAGCTTGTTATAAATTTCATTAAATCATTTTTCTTGAAGAGTTTTAGTAAATAAATCAGCTAATTGTTCCCCTGTTCTAATATGTCTAAGATTGATAACCCCTTCTTGTAACTTCTATTGAATAAAATAATAGTCAACCTCTACATACTTAGTTCATTCATGAAAAATTAAGTTTGAGGCAATATGAGTAGCAATTCAATTATCACACTACAATTGCATAATCTCATGAGTCTTGATGCTAAGTTGTTGAAAAAGGTAATTAACCTATACAAGTTCAGATATAGCATGAGCCATAACTTGGTATTCAAATTCTACATTGGAGTGAGATACAACTACTTGTTTCTTACTTTTCCATGACACAAGGTTTCCTCTAACAAACACATAATATCAAGAAGTTGATTTATGATTTATAGGACATCCTACCTAGTCTACATTAGAAAAAGCCTCTACTCTGCAATGACCATGATTTTTATGTAAAACTCCTCGACTAGGCGCCTCCTTCAAATACTTCAGAATCTGTGCAAGAGCATCCCAATGGAAAGTCTTTAAGGAGTTCATAAACTGATTAACCATACTTACTAAGAAGGCAATGTTAAGTCTAGTTATAGTAAGATAATTTAATTTTCTTACCAATCTCCTGTACCACTCAGGATCTTCAAGTAACTCCCCATCTTCTAGATTAAGCTTAATATTTATAATCATAAGGCTTTCACATGATTTAGTGCTAATCATTCTTATTTCATTTAAGAAATCAAGCACATAGTTTCTTTGAGATAAGAAAATCTCTTTCCTTCCTCGAGCAATTTCAATACCCAAGAAATCCTAAAGTGCTCTTAAGTCTTTAGTTTGGAAGTTAGCCTGAAAAAAAGCTTTCAATTATGAAATTCTTAGTTTGTCACTTCATGTGATCATAATATCATCAACATACATAGTTAGAAGAGTACATCCTAAACTAGACTTCTTGTAGAACACAAAATAATCATGATCACATTTTTTCATTCTGAATCCTGTTATCACTTCACTAAATCTTCCAAACTAAGCCCAAAAAGATTATTTCAACTTATATAATAATTTCTTCAAATGTAATACCTTTCCACACTTCTCTTGACAACAAACTCAAGTGGTTACTCCATATATATCTCTTCATGTAAATCTCCATGTAAAAAGATATTTTTAACATCCAACTGGTAAAATGACCAATTATAAGTAGCAACAAGAGAGATGAGTAATCAAACAGAAGTAATTTTAGCCATAGGTGGAAAGGTCTTTGAATAATTAATACCATAGGTCTAAGCATATCTTTTAGCTACTAAATGCACTTTTAAATTAGCAAAAAAATCATTCGAATTCACTTTCACTATAAATATCCATTTGCAACTAATGGATTATTTACCATTAGGTAAAAGCACAAGATCCCATGTTTAATTCACTTTAAAAGTTATTATTTCTTCCTCCATAGTAGCATGCCACCCATCATAAAAAAGAGCTTCAAAATATGATTTAGAAACAGTTATAGTATCTAAAGAAGCAATGAAGGATTAAGAAGAAGTAGGTAAAAAAGAATAAGACACATGGATGAAAATGGAATAAGGGTGGTGAGGGTTACCTTTTTTAGTGTAAGTAAGAGTACCTTTTTTATAAGCAATAAGGAAATCCAAATTAGAAGACATAGGAGGAGGATTTGATGAGAAAGAAGTTGGTAGAGGAGATGAAGCTGAGGGATCATTTGAAATCAAGTTTAAATCATATGGTTGTTCCTTAGCCAATAAAGGAGTTACTGGTGGTACCTGCACTTTATAAGAATAAACAAACTAAATAAAAGGTCGAACCAAATTCTATTATGGAGGAACTTATGAATTCAGTGAAGGAGATAGTATAAGAAAGTATTCATCAACATGGTTTGATTCTGGCAAAGGGGAGAAAGATGGAGAAAGCCCAAAGAATAAGGTAAACTCAGAAAATGTAACATAAAAAAATACAACGTAATGATTTAACTCAAGAGAAAAATGTTAGTGTGTATCCTAGGAACCAATCATATAAATGATTAAAGCAATACACAATGTATTATATTTTATTTTAGGTAATTTAATTATTATATTTTATTTTTATAATTTTATTATTATTCTACACGATTTATAACTTAATATGATAATTATCCTTGGAATAGCTTCGCTATTCTTAAAATACCCCCAGTCAAGTATTATTATGAAAAGGATAGTAATAATACATCAAGACTAGCATGTATAATGACTGATGATTACGAATCATGGATATGTGACATCAAGTTAATATATGAGTACATTATTAGTGAACAATGTATTGGACTGACCCACTATGAGAATATTACATCGATAGATGTGTCATAAGTTATTTTCATATGATTACAAATACACATAAACCTTTAACCTAAAGTCACTACGGTTTCCTATATGAGGAATTACTCACTTTAATATTATCTTATGTCACCTTTAATCAGGATTACGAATAGGGTATTGATTAGGTGTGTTATGAATTGTGCAGAGGGAAGTGAGTGATGTAGATAGGATTTTGTTACTCTTGTATAAAAGAGAAATATCCTTGGGCCCCTTGATTGAGTGAGACTTAAAAATGCATGGCCATGCTCAATTAGATTAATATGTGATATTAATCATTTATTTTAAGTCTACTTAGTATTAAGAAATATAAATTGAACATTGACAAGAATGACACATTCCATGCTTTCAATTCAATTTGGATATTATTACAAAAGGGTTATGATGCAAAACGTTGATCATGTATTAGGTGGATGTCGAATCACAGACATTCTTACTACTTGAGTGGCAGTGATGTATTACTAGATACCGCTCACTATCTGTGGCTCAATAATGAGTCATTGTCAACGTAGTAAGAACCTATAGGGTCACACAAAAGGAATAGGAATAGGAATAAGACAATAATTAATTGGACTTTAATTATATTAATATCCAATTAATTGGACTTATTTTCGTGTATATATATATATATATATATATTATTAAGAATAATAATAATGTGTTATTCACGTAATATATATATATTATGTGATATTATTTGATATTAAAGTAATATCAAATAATTACATTATCAAATATTAGATAAATATATTATGAGATAATATTATTTTGATATTTGATAACTATACGCAATTATCTAATATTAAGATATTTATATTATGAGATAATATTATCTAATATTAGATAATTAATAGATAAGTCCTATCTTTCCTCATTATCTCTAGAATAAGGATAAAATGAGTTATTAAGTGTGATTAGGATTTTGGAAGAATTATTTTAGTAGGATTAGGATTGTGGCTTGCGTAAGTTCTATAAAAATGAGCTTGAGGGCAACACATTATGTACACGCTTATAAGCCTCCTAAAACCCTAAATCACTCAGAAAACATCGAATCCTAATTCGTAGAGAGAGAAATGCATCCTAGTAGATTCGTGGAGGGCGAGAGGTCGTTGTTCACTCCGTGTGGATACTGTAGAGATGCTGTACCTTCTGGTCAGCATTTGATTCATCCACTCTCAAGTTTTGATCAGTAAAAATACGAGTGCCCAATAAATAAAATCCTAATCATTGATTTATACTTTTTGCATGAATCCTAGGTAGAATTCTGATTAAAATTTTAAAATTTCGTTGCATGTAATAATTCAAATTCCCAACAAAAAACACTTATAGCATTTTTGAATATGAGAATAGTTAATAAAAACATACTTCAAAGACCAAGGATCCAATATAAATACCTGAGGACGGTTATCATGAACAAAACATATGCACCTAAAAACACGTGGAAAAATAGGAAATAAGGGCTTAGAAGGAAACAAAAATAGAAAAGCGTATCTGACCATCAAGAAAGAAAGAAGGCATGCGATTGATTAGAAAACTGGATGTAGAAACTGCATCTGCTTAAAAAACTTTAGAAACTTTCATTTCAAATAAAAGGACTCAAGAAACCTGCATTAAATGTTAATTTTTTTGTTCAGCTATTTCATTTTGTTGTAGAGTAACAACACAAGAATTATACCATGTTATGACAAATAAGCTAAAAATTGTACAAAGAAATACCTTTTAGCATTATTTTTTCAAAAATTATGAATAGTTGTCTAGAATTGATTTATAACTTCAGTATGAAAAATATAAAAAATATTAAATAACTTTGAATGATTTTTCATTAAATAGAGCTAAGTCATTAAGAAAAATACAAAATAATGAAAATCAAATTTTGAAATAATTAGGCAAGGCCCTTAAATATCTGAATGTACTAACTTAAATAGGGATAAAACCCGCTTATTAACTCTAGTAACATATAATTGACGATGTTGTTTAGCAAATTGATAGGATTCATAATCTAAATGAGAGATGGATGCTAAGCTAAGATATAATTTTTGTAAAGAGATTAATGAGAGGTGGCCAAGGCAACAGTGCAATTGATGTGGAATAGGGGTAGTAGCAGTAGCAATTGGTTAAGAGACTTTGTCATCTAGTATATACAATTCTCTAGATTTATATCCCCTACCTAAAATCTTTTTTGTCAACAAATCTTGAAACATACAATAACTAGGAAAGAAAAAAATACCACAGTTATAAGCATAACTAATTTAGCTAACTGAAAGTAAATTAAACAGAAAGTTTGGAAGACACAAAACATTGGACAAAGAGATATTAGAAGTGAGATCAAGCATGCCACTTCCAACAATAAAACTACTAGACCCATTAGCTAAAGTAACATGAGAAAAATGAGATTATTAAAGGAAGATAGGATGCCTATTTGACTCGTCGTATGATCAATGACTCCAAAATCAATTACCTATATAGAATTGGAATAGGATAGACATCCAATAGGATTACCTATATGAATTATTGTGGTAATGGGTTATGTGGATGGTGGCTACAAAGAGGCCTTCAATTATAAGTACTTAGTATATTCACCATTAAATAGTAATTTGCTAGTGATTTCTAATTCCTATGCCATATGTGCAAATCTGGATTGCTGGGTATGCTTTCTTGCTAACTTCGAGCAGAATTTCTTGATGTGCCTTTATTCTTGACAATAATAACAAATCAAAGCTAAATCACCTCCTCTTCGTCCTTCACTAGAGTGACCCTGCCCTTTTTCTCTTCCCTTACCACCTCTAGAATTACTACATCCTTTACAAGTGCCTGAGCTAACTAATGTTGTTAACTCATTCACATTTGAAGATGAAAAAGAGGAAGAAATATCTTTGGATACTCTTTGAACTTAATAATAAGTTATTTTTTAGGCGAAGGGCTCAAAACTAGACAAAATCTATTGTCGTGCTATACTAAAGTCGGGAGGCAAACACATCAAATAACATAAAGTGGCTAGTTGTTCTCATTGAGAATGCATTACATTAACATCACTAGTAATAAGTAGAAGAAAATTCTATTATTTATAATTCTATTGTTCATAAATACAATTGAACTAAGTATAAATTTAAGCATTAGTCTTACCTCTCTCATCTAATTAAAACTAGGACATAGTCAGATCATATATTTGCTTCAGACTATCTTTTTTCAAATATAAAAACTCAATAGACTCCCATAACTCCTTAACAGTATGATAATGAGTTATGTTATCTTCAAATTTAGTAGTTAGAGTATTACAAACTAACCTGAATAATCGATAATCTTCTATAATCCACTATTGTCTGAATCTTTTATAGGTGGCTCTTAGGTGAGATGATGTGTCATATGAATTTCATCAAAATAATATTCAATTGCCTTTTTTCAAGTAACATATTATTGCCTTTCAACATCTAATTTCCACCCTGTTATTTTTCCATCTACTGGTAATAATGCTAAAAAATTAGATTTGAATTCTCTTTTTGAATTTTTTGGACTATTAAGACCTCCAAACTTATTTGTTAAATCAAAACCAACATCCATGATGAATTAATTTATCCAGCCAATAAAGCAGAAAACTAAAAAATTACCTAGAAAGTAAAAAACACTACTTGGAGACATGAAACCGCAAAACCAACCTTACAGAACTACTTAAAAACCCTCCGAAATAGTGCTAGATGGAAGATCGC
Source organism: Sindora glabra (assembly GCA_020226215.1). Classification (NCBI taxonomy): domain Eukaryota; kingdom Viridiplantae; phylum Streptophyta; class Magnoliopsida; order Fabales; family Fabaceae; genus Sindora; species Sindora glabra. Next base: position 16,028 of record JAIUCU010000055.1, read on the forward strand.
AGTCTATTGCTCCTTCATGTGCCGCCATGCATTGCTATCCTCCTCTGCACTTGGGCTTCACACGCCACCATACATTTGCACATGTGATGCCATGCGCTGCTTATTCGGGATCGCATTGTCCTAATCTATTGTTTAATGTACCTAGACCTTCCTTCCAGTGACTGATTCTGCTCCCATAATGCTAAATAGTACCGCTACTCTCCTCTACCATTGTACAACACCACCAACCAGTGCTTCTAAGGTTTAGGCATCCACCACTATGTGACTTAGAGTGTCACTGGCTCCACCGTGACCTTAGTCATGCATAAAAAAATAAAAAGAAAGGGAGAAGAAGAAAGAAAGAGAGCTAAGTTGTTTTTGTCATTTTTTTTGTTTGTTGATTAGGGTAGAAGAAAGATTCCTAAATGGCTCTGACACTATATTAATTAGAGAAAAATTTGTATTACCATATCATTAATTAAGTTAGACAACCACTATATAATATAATATAGAATACATATTATAAGATATAAGTGATATGTGACTTATCTACTAACAATTATGTCAAGAGATATACTCTTAATCTTTAACCTAGGTCAAAGACGATTGAGAGAATATGATTTAATCCATAAAGCTAGAGTCACCGACCATATGTAACTCTTGATGAATCCTGTAGTCTACGATGCCCTTGTCCTGATCATCGTAGTAAGGAGCCAATATGTCAAACGGTTAATAGGCATAGTTTCGGGCTCCATTTACCAATCTTCTTTCTAGTCTTCCTCTAACAAAATTGAATCTAGTGAAGTCTTTAATTTCTCAATTTAAAATCAATCCTATTTAATAGAATTGAAAACCCAATTTTAATTCACTCTTCATATCCAGTGATAATTGCTGCTGAAGAGATTCTCCCTATATGATTAAATCAACAGGCAGAGATCAAAGAAATGCACAAAAGAGAATGGAATGTATAATATGTGAGCTCTTCAATTCCTGATACGTGGAACTTCAACCAAAATCGATGTTAAACCACGAACTGAACAAAGGAGAAAACGTGGAGAGAAAGAGAATCTTGGAAGAAGGAAAATTCTTACTTTATTTTTCAGGAATGAAACACCAGCCGGCATTAGCGCTCCTATTATCGACATTTGCAGCAACTTGCTTGACTTTTGATAATCTGCCACTTGATCGATCCATTGACAGTTTTACCCCCAAGATACATTAATACACCGTGTTACCCCTTAAGTTGTGTTTTAACCTTTTTATTAAACCAATTTGTTCCTCAATTTTATTTTATTTGATATAATATATTTTATTCTTAATCTATATAAATATATTAAATAAATTAAAACTTAGTATTAAAATTATTAACAAAGTTAATTAATTGCATATTTTATTTTTAAAATAAAATTAAAAAAATGAAAATATTTTAACTTTAATTTTATATTTTTATAATAATTTTCAAGTATTATCTTTTAAATTAAAAATATATTAATTGATATTTTATCAAGAATTTTTTGTTCATATCCTATTTTTCCTCATTTCATCTACTTTATTATATGTTTTTCTTCATCTTTTAATAGTCATTTCTTCTATTTACAGTTCACATACAATATATTGAATAATATAGATAAAATACAATTTATTTCTTTTTATTATAAAATTTTTAATAACTTATCCATTTTATGTAATTGAATTAATTACTACATATTTCATTTTTAATTCTTATTACATTAATAGCACACAAATTATTTCTCTTCTTTTAATTTGTTTTGTTACATATTTTATGTTCATTTATATTATTTAAAGCTTAAACATTAATATTGCTAAATAGTGTAAAACATAATATGATATATTTTATTTTTATTATAAAATATTTTAGATAATTTATGTGACAATAGAATAATATTAACAATTTTTGTTTATTTTGGAATAAGAATTATTAGAATTACATTTCAAAAGACTTAGTTTATATTAAGCAAAAAATGATGTTACTTATCAAGTACCAAAATTATATTTTTAAATAAAAAATTAAATTTTTTATTAAAAATATTATTATCATTAAATATTCAATTCTCCATTAGGTTATAGAAAGATTTTCTATTTATTTTTATTCTCTTTCTCATTCTTATTTTCATCATCATATTGAATACAATATAAATTTTATTTCCTTTTATCTTTATTTTTTTAATTATATGTATATATATTTGTATAATTAAATTACATACATTGAAATTTAGAATAATAAAATCACCTAATTTTGAAAATTTTATTTATTAATAATATATTTCATTAGATAAATAAATTAGAAAATTTATTGAAAAAATATTTTTTTCAAATATTGACCTTGCATAACAAGGGCTCGAAAACTAGCTATATATAATGTAAGAGGTACAAAAGTGGCTAATTCATATAAGATTATTAATTTAGTGTAATACCCCAAGGTAAAAATTTGGAATTTTAATTATTTAAAATGCTCGAAATAATTATTTATGAGAAACAGACCTA
>JAIUCU010000056.1:0-35895 GCA_020226215.1 Sindora glabra
AAAATACTTCATATAATGTGAGTTAAGTAAATTTGAGAGAAATGATAGGAGAGCAAATTATAATTTTTTATATTTATGTAAATTGATATTCAAAATTCTCAATTGGGACTAAAAATACATATTAGCCTTAGCTCTTTAATTTAAATCTATAAATTAATGTTATTATTGTATACTTTATAAAATTATCAGTAATATATAGAATATACGAATTTTATTATGTACAAATAATAAGAGTTTTTTTTTTTTTTTTACACGTACCATGTATTGTAATAGTTTTTTTTCCTCGTTTTAGGTGTTATTAAAATAAGGAAACAAGGTTAATAAATTTTAGTTAATGTAAAGAAATCTTGATATCAATTTACATAAATATAGGAAAGTTAAACTTTACTCACATGTAACTTCATCCAACTTTACTTAATTCACTTGTTATAGAATTTTCCTTTAAAAATTAGATGAAAAATTTTAGATGGGCGAAGTTTTAACAATAGAAAGCACAAGTGAGCATATTTTAATGTTTGAAAAACACAAGTATGTTAACTGAAAAATCAACGAAACTAAAAGTGGGCAAAGTATAATTTTTTCTTTTTTCAAATCATATGGTACTCCTTTTTTTACATACAATAAATGAGATCTTTCTATGAAAAATATCTTTTGAAAAATAAACAAATCCTTACAATTACTTTGTCATGACCCATCTGTGTTTGTGATCAATATAGAATCATTAAACCTAATTCCTCTAGCCTAATATAGTATTAGCATTGAAGAAAGTAGTATAAAAGAAGTTAATAGGTCCATTACATTCTTGGTTAGAGTAAAATGAGAGTAGAAATTTCAAGTTTACTTCTTCCATTCATTTTAGAGTATGTTAGCATACATGGACTGTTTCAAAAAGAAGTTAAATCGACTTATATATCCTTACTACATGAGGTATAAGTTGGTTTAACTAAACCTTCACATAAATGTTTCTTATAGAATATATTCTAACACAGTTCTAGATACTATCATTTATAATCATAATCTTGGCTGGTAAGCAATTAAAATCCTTTTAAACATGTAAAATTTTCAAAAAAAAAATGCGAGGTAAATCAATTGAGAAATCAATTCGTACCTTGTAGAAGTTATTTGTTAAGGCTTAATCGAAGGCTGAATTGATTGGTGAATGATTCAAGCCTTATAGAAAGCCTTTGTTAGGTTTAAATCAATTAGAGAAGCAATTCAAACCTTACAAAGAGCATATCAAGCTCATTAAATCAATTAGGAAATTAGTTCACTAACAAGTTTTATTTGAACCAATTTCTCAATCAATTCATGCCACCTAGAAATAATTTCCAAGCTTGATGAATGATTGGTGAACTAATTTTTTGTGAATTTTTGGAAATTTTGCTCGAAAATCACCTTTCACTTACTTTTTTTCATCATAAATCTCATCCATTTGATCAAATCACTTAATAAAGTCATCCAAACTCATAATAAATATCTAGAACTACTCAAATCCATTATAAAATTTACCATTTCTAAGTTGGAAACCATAAATTCAATAGTTTCTCAAAGAACCCTATAATAACTAATATAGGAGAAATCTCATAACAATAGGTAGTTATTCAAGTAGAATGCTACTTATTAATTGAAAGAGGAGCAATTGTGATGTATTTTTAGGTTGGATCAAGCTACAGTACTTTAAAAAGAAAGAATTTCACAAGTTAGGACATAATCCCTCTTAACTCTCATCTTTCTTTTTTCCAACCAAATTAGTGGCAAATAACATATGAAATTAAAGGAGGTTTAGTTATAAAACTCATTAAGATGGAAGGAATTTGGAATCTTTTACCTTGGTGAATTGATTATTGGAGAAAAAGGTAAGGATTAAGAGTAATAGGTGAAAAGACAATTAGTTATGGGAAATAAATGTAAAGGAAATAGTGAAGTTAGGGTATAAAGGTAACACTAGGGGCAAAAAGGAAATTTTGCATAATAAATTCCTTTAACTTTGTTAATCCATTTATTCTATAATATAAGACATAACACAAATTTAATAAATGGTTACCATACTTTTTTATGTGATTATATCATAATCTAATTTATTTTTGCTTTAAAATTTTTAGATAAAAGCTTAATTAATAGCTTACTAATTCTTAATACTACAAGGTATAACTAAAGGTGAAATGGATCAAACTACCTATAAGAGGTTTATAGCTTAATCTAACCTAATCTTTTTATCTAAATAAGATAAGTCAAGGCTAATGAGTAGGCCTATTTAGATAAATACGTCATACCTCTTTTTTATAGGTTTATCTTATTAGTTTATCAAGTTAGTCTATTTAAATAATTGATATATTTATATACAACATTTATATTTATAATATATATAATATTAATATGATTTAATGCGTACAATTATATATGCAAATAGATCTAATTTTATTATTAACTTATTTTTTGTATCGAAGGCATTGACTTACTTGTTAACTTGTTTGAAAGTTTAATTACATAAATAGGTTTTTAAACAAGCTAAGGTCAAACTTTTTAAATAGATTTGGCTAAATATGAATTTTAGCTTTATATAAGCTAATAGGGCTAATTCAGACTAATAATTTATAAAACATGCTTCTTTATTTAAAATAAAATCTAACTCAACCTAACTTATTTTTACCCATAGTGTAATACAATTCCTTTTCCCCTTCATCTTAAATATATACTTATCTTCCTTACTTATAAAGAAAGAGAGAGTGAGAGAGAGAGAGAGAGATAGAACATATTTCTAAAAAAAGTAAATACAATATTTAGTCTTTCATTTATAAAGGTAGTGACTATCACATCCTTCAAATTTCATAACCAACAGTATTAATTCCTTTTATTTACTTTTATTATAATTGTTTATTTCTTTATTCACTTGTAATATTAAAATTAATAAAAATTATTGTAAAAAATATTAAAATTGATTGTTAAGTCTTATATTAATAATGTCAAATACATATTTGATTTTTTGTTATATTTTTTCTTTTCACTATTTATTTTAGTGTTATGTGTGGAAGGATGGATGGATAATTATTACAGAAGGAACAATAAAGTATTGATAGTGTAGTTATGAAATTTAAGAGATGTAATATTCACCACCTTTATAAATAAAATACTAAATATTATATTTACTCTTGTGAAAAAAATTTAATTAGTTTAAACATAAAAGTGAATGTAATTTACCTTTTAAATTAATTATCATCAAGAAAAAATATTAATAATGGAAATCATTCTTACAATTCCACACACATCCTACACTTATGATAATCTATTTAAAGTTAACCTTATAGTTTTAAATTGTGGTCTTCAATCACAATATAATAATCCTGTAACCATAAATTATTATTATTATCTGGTTTGTATTTTTTATTTTTTTTAATTTTATTTTTGTGATAATCATATTTTTTTCTCATTTGTTAGTAAATTTCTTATTTGCATTTATAATTGTAACCTAATTTGAGATTATAATTGATAATACCACGTTAACACACAAGCCACATCCATGACCTCTATTTAAAGAAATTGTTTAATTTACATGAGAAGTAAGTTTTTTGTAATAAATTGAACTTTTTAGAAATAACTTTCTATGTGAACTTATCAAAAGTACTTAAAATTATTTGATTGATACTCTAGAAATAATACTTCTTAAGAAATAATTTTTTATGTTTGATTTGATTCAATTTTGAACTTTTCTAACTAGAATAATTTTATCTTTATATTCATAAAAAACATAAGAGAATGTGAGTAAACAATTTTTCATATTTTATAAAAAGTAGAATTTATAGGAAATCCTATTTATCTAATTTGTTAGATAATAACTAATTAAATAATTTAGTTTTTTTTATTTCTCAAGAAATAAGACTTTGGTAGAGACTACAATACACCATCTTAACATGCATAACTATTTAAAAACTATTAGATTTCACGTCAATTTGTGTAATACTGCATAAATTAATAGATAGTTTTTTATGTTTGGTTTGATTCAATTTTAAACTTTTTAACAAGGATAATTTTTTCTTTATATTCATAAAAAACATAGGAGAATATGAAAAGTAATATGAGTAAATAACTTTTCATATTCTATACAAAATAGAACTTTGTAGAAAATCCTATTTGTCTTAATTTATTAGATAATAATAATTTATTAGATAATAATCAACTAAATAATTTGCTTCTTTTTTATTTCTCAAGAATAAGACTTTGTGGAGAATACAATACACCATCTTAACGTGCACAATTATTTTAAAACTATTAAATTTTTTTCAATTTGTGCAGTAATGCATAAATTAATAGATGTAAAGCATTAGATTTAGTGGTACATTATTCTTGTATTGCATGGAAATTCCTCCCTAAGACTTTTTATACTATTATTGCAAATCAAACCACCTCAAAATTGATTCCACCCTATTTTACATGTACACTTGAAAGTTATAGTTTATATGGAATTAACTATTCCTAATTATTCAAGACTCGCTAAAAACTGAAAAGTTGAAAGAAGTATCATTTTTCATTTATCATTGAATTATTATTTTTACATTAAAATCCAAATAAATATCGGAGGTCAAACTCTTCAACAATACCTCCCAAGAAATTGATTCAATCGCAATATTAATTGTCATTGAATTAAAGAGGTTTTATTTTATTTTATTTTTCTTTGTACCAAGAAAGGTTATGAAAACAGCTTTATTCCAATCCTCAAATTCAATACCAGTATGACATAAAATACTCTAGGATTTTAAAAACTTGGAATAATATGTTAATTTCCAAATTATTATTGAATTTATTCAATTATAACTGTCTATTTTAAATATAATTAAATAATTTTAATTTAATGTTTTCTAATATTATTAAAAAAGTGACATCATCACACTAAACATTCTCAGAAAATATAAGAATCTATAAAGGGTAGAAAATTCAGTGGGAACAAACCTGAATATCATGTAAATGCTCAAAAAATGAATGGTTACAAAACCAACCAAATAAATACATAATCAACACCTCATCCCAACTGTCTTCCAGCCCAGTGCCCTCTTTTTCACTCATCAGAACTAGTTAGCAAACACAAAGTTCACCAAGCTTTCAAAATTTCAATGGAAATAAATAATTCAGTCCTTCGCAAATAAATTAGACTTAAATCATTAGCAGATGTTTAGAAGAAGGGACATCTCTGACCATTGTCCAAGATCAAGCAACCCATTTTGTACATTGAACCTGGAAATTCTACCAACAAATAGTATGTACAAATCCTCATGCCAACATGAGGAAATCCAATCGGCAAAGTGGGGTGTCATTCTTCAAGAGACCCGAGAACCGTTACTAGAGTTTTCGCCAGAACCTTAGGTGTTACTCTTGACATTCCTTATTGTTACTCTTGACATTCCTTATTTCCATCTCCTGTGTATTTTGCTGGACTTCACTGCTTGAGGTAGAAGGATGCTGACCAAACTCACTGCTGGGTCCACTGTACTCACCGGTGGTGCCTTGTTCTTGTCCTTCTAGTGCCAGTTTCCTGAACTTCTTCAGATCCTCATTGTATTGGCCAGTATCATAACCTGAACCCTCAAACGATCCAAATGCTCTGCTGTGCCAGGTATAGTTCCCTCATTTAGATCATCCAGAGCTATATTTCCTTCTAAGGCTCTAACCACCTGTTTGTTGTCATTCATTTTAATATATTATAAGATGCAAGCACAAAATAAATGTCAGAAGTTTAAAATCAGTTTGCAAATGATCAGATGAAGTAATTGGAATATTGAATAAATTCAACAGAGTTGTCAGCCAGCCGAGCACTTATTGACAAATAACCAGCCACAGCAAACACTTGGCAATCAATTGTAATTTACACCAGACTCAATTTTGACAAATACAGATAGGTAACTGTAGTTCTAAGAAGGCTCAATGTTGTCTACGCCTCATGCAGAGAGATAGTTGATACTGCTCAACAATGGAAACTCAGCATAAAAGAACATATTACATTTCGAAACATAACTATGCACTTTGTAGACTCACCTGGCTCATTCGAGGACGACGTTTGCCTGAATGGCGAACACAAGTAGCGGCACAAGCAACCATTCGAGTCATCTCTTCAGGGACATAATTATTCTGCAGCCTCGGATCAACAAGAGGATCAAAGTTGCTATTTTCCAAAGCTTGGGAGAGCAAAGGCCTTGCCTGAAACAAATAAAAGGTTACAGTTTAAGACGTTACCTTGACTATTTGATGCAGGTCATGTTTAGCAACTTTGTATCACTAATGTCAAAAATCAAAGCTGACAATATAAAATTGAAGGATGTTTTACAAACCAGTAAATTGACTTTTGAACAGTTCAAGATACACTTGGTTTTTAAAGCTGGTTAAATTGGAACTATTCTGAACATTTATCATCAGATTAGGGAAATCAGATTTTGTCAAATTTCAGCTAACCAGGCAATTTTAACTTAAAATTGATCCAATCATATATATTTAGCTGGTTTATCAAGTTTCTGAAACACCCTCAGGGCATAATGTTTCTGAACAAATTTGTGTATCAAGTAAAAATAATTATAGGCAAATCCAAATTGTATACCAGCAGGAGCATATCACACAATAAACAGTAGTCGAATCAACTCCTCTCCACAACCAGACATTTTTCTTTTATTTTATAAAACCATTAAAATTGTTCTAAACATCAGAAAAGACAACTGACAAAAAGAGATACCTAGGAATTCAGAAACACACGCTATGCCATATCATGAATAACATGATTCATACTCAAAGACATGCATAATTGTTAATATAGTCATATGGATGAAGTAATTTACATACCCACTCCACCATGCTGTCATCTGCGAAAGGTTGCATTTTATCAACAGGTTTTCGTCCAGTAATCAACTCCAATAGCACAACACCAAAGGAGAAAACATCTGATTTATCAGTGAGCTTTCCACTAGCAGCATATTCCGGAGCCAAGTATCTGTATTGCATGAATTCAGAAATTCACTAAGATAGCCAGAACACGTTAATTGGGGAAAAGAAAAGCAGCACACTTGACACTAGCCAATAAATATTGTCAAGAGCAAAAAATACAAATAATGAATCTCACCCAAAGGTTCCCATCACACGAGTAGACACGTGGGTATCAGTATCTGATGAAAATTTGGCAAGACCAAAATCTGCCACCTGAGTGAAAGATAAAGGTGAAATATTATTTCATTGCAGAAGTTCATATAAATGGATATTCAGGGCCACATAAGAAAAGCACATCCAGTTTTCAATTGCTTGAACTTTCATTTAACTAATTAGAGCATTAGAAAGGAGTTACTTTCTTTTCATTTAACTAATTAGAGCATTAGAAAGGAGTTACTTTCTTCTAATGCATGAAAAAAATTTAAACAAAAAAAAAAAATTGTAGTCCCCACTTACTACCCTGTTATATTCATTAAGTTAACAAACAGCAAAACATGAAACCCTCAACACCCAGCCCCCCCCCCCCCAAAAAAAAAAAAAAATCCATTTTGTTCCAGAATAAAAAATTGAACTTGGGTTTAAGTTCAAATTCAGAATTTCAGATAGTATTTGAAAACCTACCTTTGCCTCAAAGCCATCATCAAGAAGAATGTTAGATGCCTTGATATCACGATGTATGATTTTGGGCTGACCTAAAAAAAATATTAGACTGAGAGAAGTGAATTTCTACCACTGATATCATCGACATGAAAGGTTGCTAGTCCCAGCATAAATAAAGCATATAAATCGAACTCACAATCCTCATGCAGATATGCCAATCCTTTTGCAGATCCAATAGCAATTTTCCTCCTTGTTGGCCAGTCCATAGTTGGTCTGTCCTTTCCTGGAATTATCATTACATAGAACCGCAGTATTATTCTTACAAGATATAAGAAGTTATCAAATCATTAAGTTCTTAGAAAATGATATTTAAAAGTTTCTTCATTCAACATTATGCATACATGCTTCTCTATAAAATACAATTATACAAGCATAATTTTGTGCAGACAAAGAAGAGTCAAGGAGCTAACTTTAGAAGAATGAAGAAAAAATAGTGCAGATAAATCTTACCATGCAAATGAAATTCTAGTGTATTGTTTGGGACAAACTCATAAACAAGCATACGCTGAGTCCCAGCCATGCAGTATCCAACTAGGGACACAAGATGTCTGTGATGGACACGGCTAATGACCTCAACTTCTGCTTGGAACTCACGCTCCCCCTGTCCACTTCCAGATTTAAGCTGCTTAATGGCAACTGTTTTTCCATTTCGGAGGACTCCTTTATGCACAAAACCAAAACCACCTTGACCAAGCAAATTCAAACTGGAGAATCCATTAGTAGCAATTGCCAATTCATCATATGAGAATGTGCTTTGAGATAGTCCTAAGGCAATGCCAGGAGATCGTGGAGGGTGTGGCCTCTCAGATCCCAAACTACTACCAGCTGAAGAATGCACAGGGGATTAGGGACATTCATGGATGATGATTGTTGATATGACCCAACCCCGGATGGTGGAACTGGTTTCGGAGGCCACGACACATTACTATCAGTTGAAGGAGTAATATTTGGTTGCCAATGGTGAGGTGGACCGCCATACTGGTCAGCTGGAGAAATTAGAAGCAAGGAATGATTCAATATTCAAACCAGAGGCAATGTCACATACAAACATACATAACCATGGAAACACAGTTTGAGTAATTTTAGGTAAGACCAAGCAAATTCTAAGAGATAAAATTTATACCAGTGCCTACAAACAGAATTCATGAAACCAAGTTATAAAGCAAAAATTTAGAAAGGAAGAATATAGAATGATAAAAGTAAATGATGATCAATGTATTTGAAAGAGTGATAAACCTACATTTCTCTCACTCCCACACAGACCATAAGAGTTAAACACCAAATGATATAGCATGCGGAAATGAATAACTGGAAGTATACGCTTGGTATAATAGTGAATCAGTGAACTACATTAACGCTGAAATGACAAGATATAAGAATCGAAACCTCATTTTTTGGTGTGAAAATGAAATGAACTTTAACTGAAATAGAATCAGACCTGGTATGTTATTGAACTCCGAACTTTTGAAGTAAAATCTTTACTGTCAGGAAAGGGACTACTTTTGAGTCCAGAAGTCATGCCTACTTACAATCTCAGAAATTTTACAGACAAATACCAAGGGCTACATTGTTACAACGCCATATTTAGTGTGCTCAGAGCACCATACTAAGAGCCCTAGTTACTCTGAACCATGGACCGTTAGACTCGAACACGGAGCATAATGCAGGCCATGACAAACACCTTCAAGCCACAAATCAGTTGAGTAACTTATGGATAAAACGGAAGAGAAAGAGCTTAATTACCTTTGGGTGGTTGTGAAGGAGCACCAGAGTAGTTGTCCAACCCGTACCGTCTCATCTTCCTCCACTTCCTCCTCTTATAGCAAAACGCACAAATGCCCACAAAAATCAACATAAGCAGGCCACCTAACACGGTGCCCATAACTAATCCAATTAATGTAGCTCTCGGCATTCCCCCCGACGGCGAAGTCGAAGTAGAATTACTCGGAGCTGGAGCCGTGGTATTATTCGTTGCCGGTGGCGGAGGAGGAGACGTGCCATCAGTTACGATCGGCGGCGGCGGAGGAGGAGACGCGTCGTTAGTTGCCGGAGAGGCCGCCGGTGACGACATCGAAGCAAACTAACCGGAGTGAAGCTGCAGTAGCAGTTTCGGCAAGGATTTGAAACCCTGTTCAAGGGTTTCAAGCTTTCCGTGAAAAAAAAATTACAGAGAGAGAAAGAAGAGAGAGAAATTGGGAATTATGAGATAGTATCATTACATGGGGGCGTCGACGACTGATAGAAGAATGAGCGGGTATGGTAGAGTTGTGGTGGACCCTGTTACTGTGCATGGGAAAATGTACTGAAGACTGTTCTGCGAACGCCGTCTCGTGATATCACGTCGTTTCATTGCCTTCGTTTTGCGTTTTACTTTGTTGGCTTCAGACCACGACACAAATATCATATTGTCCGAACATTGTCCGTTTGATTTAGCGGGAAAGCATCCGCGGAAGGAAAAGAAATTGGGTCCACGTGCAAAGCATTTTCTAAACTTTCGGCGATTTCGATTTTATTAAATTATATTATAGTTATAAATATAATATAGTATAATAAATACGTTCTATTAACTTGGGATTGAAATATATATTTAAAAAAATTATAAAATATCTCCAATTACGATATATTTAAATTTTATTCTCTTAAATTATAAAAATTTAAATTTTACCTCCTATAATTATATAAAATTAAAATTTTATTTCACAGTTACTAAATTGATATAATTTATTAGAAAAATTATAATATCATATTTCACTTACCAACAATTAAAAATTATTATTATATTTACTAATTTTAATTTTTTTTATATATTGATAATTATGAACTATTGTTAGAATGATTACACTAATTTATAATTACTGTTAATCATTACAAAGTCACCATCAAGTGTTACGGTCATTAACTTGAAATAATAGAAGTAAAATTTGAAATTTTCATAGTTGTAAAGCATAAATTTTAAATTTTTATAGTTCAAAAAAGTAAAATTCAAACATTCCAAAGAAAATAATGTATAATTTTTCCTATATATTTTTAGGTTGTTTATTTCTTCTCCTATATTTTGTCAAATTTCACATTAATAGAAAGTTGAAATTGAAATTGAAGGGTATATTTGAACATGTTTTTAAAAATTATTTTTAAATTATAAAAATAAAAAATAAAAATAGATTAATGTTGTAAATAAAAAAATATTTTATTTAATTATAAAATTAATATTCAAAATAAAGAAATAAATTTAGAAAATTTAAAAATAAATTATTAAATAGGTTTTTTTTAAAAATAAAAACTTATTTTTAAAAAATAGAAAATAAAAAACCCTAATTTTTTTAGAGGGAAGTAATCATCCTTTTTTGTTTTGAGAGTGAAAGCATCATTTTCCTATTTTACAAATGGAGATCGATTATTTAATAAAAAAGTTGAATATATGAAGTTTCGTTACATGCTCGTTAAAGAAACACGTCTTCATAATCACTATTTAAATTTAAGAGATTTAAAGTCGGTTTGGTTTGTGTTTTTGAAAATAATTTTAGAAATAGATGCTTTAGATTTGTTTATTTTCTATTTCTAATAAAATTCAATTTGTAAAATAATAATGAATTCACATTACAATTCATTTGAGCATTATAATGGAAATAACTAAATATCATATAAAATCTTAATATAATATAACAATTCAACCAAATTAACCAAAAACCATCAGTTGAACCATTTTTTTTACTGATTTATATGCACAACTAAACTGATAGGGTAATCCACATTAGATCAACCACCAGTTCAGTTTTAATAACTATGATCATAAACAATAATGACATCGGATCGAATATTATAACATCAAAAAACAAATGTCACCAGAAAATTCTACACCCCAAGCCGCACACTTCGTCAATTACAAAGCTAACGAGGAGTTATTACGATACATCCATCTCAATAATACATTCAACGAGAACTAAGCCCATCCTAAGGCAATGAAACGTAGACTAAGATTACCCACACCCAATGCCAAGCTATTAATCAATAAATCATGGTCGTGATACGGGTTCTCACCTCAGCAAAATAAAACCAAACACCACAATAATCGTCTATATACCATATAGTCCACCACTCAGCAAGATAAAACAAAATTACTAATAATTGGATTGGGAGACACAACAAGCACATGTATCCAATTTAATCCAACGGAAGGAAACATCCAGGGATATACAAAATCTCAGTCATCTCGAATTACATCTTCAAAAGTGAAAAAGGAATCGGGCATATAAGATATATTGAACATATTTTATGATGGAACTTGAGCCTCGTACAAGCCTTGCAAGCGTGGATTCTAAAATCTAGACAAAGTGCTCGATATTAACTGTCAAGCTCTTTCACATATACTATTGTACTTACTTCAATGAAACGAACACTTCCCACACGAGTAACCGGAGATGATTCTAAGAATGCTAAGAAACTAATCAAAATAGTTTCTGGTCCTGCTTAAGCTTAAGAAACAAGTGCTGCTTCGAAAGTCCAATAGAGATATTCAAATATCTGTGCGAGAATTGCAACACAACCAATTTTGAAACAAAACAATATTAGACATCCTAAGAATATGCCTATCATGCAAACCATACTAAAAACAGAACCTTAAATTCCATCTAAAATTAGCTACAGGATTTGAATCAAATCATGATTTTCGGATAGAAAAGACATTTGATAGAGATCGTGCACAAAACACAGAATAAGGAAACCCAAAGCCCACAAACAGTGATTGTTTAGGCTTGTACACCAGCATAGAAAACTATTAAATAACCAAACTTCCATTTCAATAGGAACCAAAATCTTTTCTTCCACCAAAACTGACAAAAACATATAAACCAAAGATAGATGTAATAGATTCTAGTTGAACAAACAAATCGTCTTACAGCCTCTTTTAAAATAGCTCCATAATAAGGGGAATAAAAACTGACAAAAACAATGAGGCAATAGAAACCATGAATAAAGTTCCAAAGGGCATGCCCCAACATGATACCCATAATTCAAGTACCAAAATTAAGACAATCGCAATCCTTTCAACACCCTAAGCCGAAGCAGCTGTTCCCCTGTTCCTGGGTGTAGCTTGAGTCCCTGATTCATTCGAAAGCCCCAAAAATCAACAAATTGACAACAATATAATGCTAAGCCAACCGAAATTCAAGTCCCAGAAGGAATATGGTCAAGTACCTTCTCTGAAGCCGCTCTTGAATCTGCGTGGCACGTGACGCAAGTATCTCATCCTACCAGTTCCAGTGGTCTTTCTACGGATTGCCTTAACACTCCAGTTATCTAAAATCACCCAATGACAGATGCAGTTCAATAGTCAATTTCTGACTGAGAAAAATGAGAAGCATGTCATAGAAGCCATGCAACCAATAAATGGCATGCTTACATTTCCTCTTGCGGGCTGCAGGGAAGGCACACGCAGCGCAGCGACTCTTCTGGATGTGGAAGCTGCGGCGGCCACATCTCACACAGAGAGTGTGGGTCTTGTTCCTCCTCTTACCGAAACTCCCTGTTCCCTTCCCCTGAATTCCATTTACAGACACCGATCCACAGATTAAGGTTATAACATATTTCGATAAATGAACATCGCCAGGAACAAAAAATCAGAGAGGGAAAATGAATGAAAAGGAGTACCATTGATCTGCAGATGCAGGAACCCTAGAAACGGATGCAGACGCAACTAAGGAGGTATATTTGACTGGAGGGAACCTAGCGCCGAAGAGACGAAGATTTATACGAGTAGGTGCAACTGAGAAAAGAAGGGTTTAGGGTTGAGACGTTTATGTCTTTTCGGTCTAATTTTCTTGTCCAATTATTTTTTGGGGTTTGATATTTAACAAAATTATTTGGGCTCATTTACAAAGGTAAAACCGTAAAGGCTCATCATTGTACGAAGAGTTGCAGGAAGCCCAATGAAATGGGCTTTCAGATGGACCTGTTCTTTATTTAATCCAAAAGAAAAAAGAGAAAGCTCTTTTTTTAAAAAAAAAAGTCAGCATGGGCAGAGAGCATCAGTAACTCTTTATGGGAAAATATTTTTTGTCCTGTCATAATACTAAAGTTTCATTACTAGCTTCACTTGAATTTCGATAAGAAAAACATTTTTATATCATAATTGAATGATCCATAAAATTTAAAAGGCGATTTCCTTACTTGTTAAAATATAGAGGTAATTGTATTAAAATTTTTAATACTATAATAAGATTAAATATATTTTATCGCCATAAATATTGCAATAAGTGTACTTTTCATTATAAAATATTTAATTTGAATTATAACTACTACTGCTTATAATGCAAACCGGTCAGCATAATTTTATCAAAGCACTAGTATTATGGAACGTCCTACATCCCCTCTGTCTATCACAAAGTATTATAATACGGCCGAAGGATCTATAGCACCAATAGTGCTAGAGGCTTCTTTAATATATAAACTTATTTTAAATACATTAATAGTAGCTGTCATATCCAATCTATTTTTAAAAACATTATTAAATAACGAATTAGATGAAACATGTACGAATAATAATAAATATAAATTTTGTTGCACGCTATGATCTAAAAATATTGTTTTATACTTTTGTTAATGTAAATTGTAAATTAAGTTTATCTAGAACTTTCTCGATCAATAAGCACGATCACATCTTAATTTGAATGTTCATATACTTTGCCAAGCGTAAACTTGATTGTATGTTGGCCGCTCTATGCCCTTGTATATTACACTCGTCAATTCTTCAATGACAAAACCTACGTAAAAAATCATTATCTAAGAATTATTTTACAGGATCAATATTTCCCCTAGTTTTGGTTGTTTTCTCCATTTGAATACTTCAATTTTCAAAGAGGCACCTCAAAGTAATCTCGTAAGCAGAAAATGTAGCCCCATTCACCAAAAAGGCTCTCCCAACCGTAGTTCCGAAACCCCTCCACAACACAACATGTCCATCTTCCTTAACACTCTTCCTCAGGCAATCAAAAAATCCTTGGTATCTCGATGAAGATTCTGTTCTTTGAGCCTGAAGTTTCGTCTTTATAACATCCAAAGGATAACAACAAATCCAACTGGCAACGCCAGCCAATCCTCCTGCCACTACCATGGTGTTGAAGCTTTCTTGATGGCTTCTCCGGCAACCTGGGTGAAGTTTTTCTCTTAGGTATTCGTATGTCCAGAAGTAGATTCCATAGGAAGGTGCATCTCTTAGTATGGTGATGCCGAGGCCGCGAAATACGCCGCGAACACCTTCTTTTTCCAGATGTTCTTGGTGACATTTATGGGACCTTTCTGGGATTGTGTCGATTGGGTTGTGTTCTCCAGTTGAAGATGGATTTTGACTAACTCTACTGGGGAAATGAGGAGGCTTTGTAGAGCACCAGTGCCGACGCCTCCTATTGCGACGTCTTTGTAGGAAGGAGGGTCGTCGGCAGAAAGGGATGGATCAAATGCTCTTGAGAGAATTGCGTATGTCTGGAAACACATTGCATTCTGCGGCCACCGAAAGAGAGAATGATGTACAAGACCCTAAAGAGGAGAAAATCTTGCTTGTGCAGTATAATTTGTGCCCACTAAGATAAAAGTTGAGATAAATTTAAGGAGGAATAATTTAAAAATTAATTAATTGTGACAATAATGAAGTGACAAACAGCACTCGAACTGTTCTAATCCGACAGTACTCCCAGAATAAAGGTAGAAAAATCAGCTACTTCTATGATTCCATCTGTTAGTTTTTTTTTTTAAAACAAAATGGTATGTCCACTACCATTGTCCATTAACCATGACTAAAAAGTAAGTTTCCTGCAAATAACTATCCGAACAAAATCTAAAAGGCAGTTACAATAGATTTGACACGCTAAAGATCGTTCATGATATTTTCACACGACCATTTTCCCAACTGAGAGACTTAAATTGAGGTACGCATCCGCAATATTGTAGTTATAGAACATATCACATTTGTAATTTTTTATAATTGATGGCATTTTTTTTTATATTTTTCCGTCATTTTATTAATAAGAACAAAATTACAATTACAATCACAATTTAAATCTTATCCCAAGTGAAATAAGTATAATTGGTTACATTGTATGCATGCATTGAATAATTTATCACTTCTGTAATCGCAATATTATACATGTGTGTGTGATAAGGGGTGGAAAAAAACTGTTAAATTTGATTGAGGTGAATGATGAGAGACTAAATGACCTGAATACTAGCAGAAGCCAAAGGCGCAGCCATGCCTCTGAAGAGAGCAGCAGGACCTTCCTTGGCCACAAGATGTCTTAAGATGCCGATGGCAGAGCCTGCGTTCGAACTCTGTTGCCGGATTCGAATAGTATCCAGCGGCTGACCGGAGATCACACCGGCAATGCCTCCGAATCCTCCGGCAACAAATTCTCTGCCCCAATTGCTTGCAAGAATTTCTGACCAGAAACCCATTGTATGCCCACTCACTCTCATTCCTCAATTCATCCTCATAAATGAACTAATCTTCCTTCTGTCAAAGTCAAAACTTCTTAAATTTAATAGCTTACGCGGATGAAATTGTATAATCTATCTCTTGGAGTATGTGCCAAATTTTAGGGAGAGTTTTCTCTTGTAGAATTAATTTTTTTTTTTCCTGGATTTTTGCTTTGCTATCCAAATCTTAAGAAAACAGAACAGTACAAACACCTCTCTTCTTTAGCTTTTATTGGATCTTTTTATCTTCTCTTTCTTGGGAGAGAGGCAAAAAAAAAAGAAAGAAAACAGAGGACCTCTCAGGCTTTGCTTAGAATAGGAGGCCAAAACAACTCCTATTTATAAGGGAGTGTGCTGAACCTGAGGAAGTGGAAGGCAGCAGGGAATCTATTTCTATAATAATGAATTGACACGTGAGAAATTTACACAAACACGCTTATCTATTCCTAATAGAAATATATAAATTTTGTGTCTATTTAAACACAACTATATTAGAATCAAGTGCTTATTGTTAAGCTAAAAATTATAATCCTTAGTCATGATATAATTTTATTTTTTTTATATTGGCAGCACATAATCCTAATTATATATGTGTGACACGAAGGTTCCAAAAAGCATTTTAGGCATCTCCATAAATTAAGCTGTAAAACACAAATATCATGCCATATATAATATGAATTCATAAGGGTAATCGTTGGTCCCTCATTTGCTATCAAGTATGTCGGCTGATTTTAATTTATACACAAAAGATTCTTTTACATGAAATAAATTCAATTGAAAGATAAATCAAATGATACAACAATAAATAAAATGATTATACAATGATAAAAATTGTTGATGCAATATGAAACTGTGTCAAAAAATAAACTCCAACGAATTTGAATTGATTTCAAAATTCAAAACATCGTTTCAAATGAAGGTAGAAGTGTGTATTTCCTTTTCTTAAATTACTTAAATCCAAACGACCTTTTGCATGGATTCATTTATAAATGAATTCAACTCGAGCCCTTTGTGGTCTCAAATGGGGACAAAAGCTCTAGACATTTAGTTTAACGAAACCTGACTCCTTTCAAAATTATTTCTTTAAAATATTGGAATCACTATAAATATTGTTTCACATAGAATTGCTGGAAAAACTTTCATATTTACTTCAGAGCAAACTTAAATCAGTGAGGGCGCATACTTAATAAAAAATTTTCACGCTTCAAAATTTCTGTCTCCTAAATCCTTTTGTTCCAACAGAATCATCCCATTTACAAGTTGCTACTTTTATGGTATGTTTAGAAATTAGGAAAGAAATAAAGTGGAAGATAATGAGAGAGAATGAAAGTGAGAACTCTTATTTGAATCTTTAAAAAATGCATTGAAATTCTCCGATTTAAAAGAAGAAAATAGTGAATAATGGAGAATACTGAAAGATATTGAAAGATTAATTATACACCTTCAATTTTTCCTTAATTGAAAAAAAAAATCAAGGAGTTTCCCTGCCCTCTTCCATATTCCCTCTCATGCAAACAAACATAGCATTAGTCATGTGTGCTTTTAGCTTGGTGTCAACTCACCCTCAGAAGTTCTAGCTTGCATCCAATTGAAAATAGTTCCACTGACCAACAGAAAAGAGACAAATAGAAATAAGGCAATGGAGCTTATGCAAAATGATAAATTTTTTTAAAAGTTGTATTGGAAACCTATGAATTATGAAGGATTTCAGAGCTGGAGAAGCACAAGATGGGGTTAGTTTTCCATTTTTTTTGAAAGAAAAATGCTAAAAACATACTGCGTGAAGTGATGTCTTCACACACCTAGTAGTAAATTTCTTAAATTCAGATAATAACTATTTTAAACTCAATAACTTTTGTTAATAAGAAATAAAAAATATTATAAAATTTTTATTATGAAGTTACTATTTAAATTTAGGAAAATTATTGAGTTTTAAAAAGTTATTATGAATTTAAGAAATTTACTACTAGGTGTGTGAAGACATCACTTCACGCAGTATGTTTTTAGCATTTTTCTTTCAAAAAAAATGGAAAACTAACCCCATCTTGTGCTTCTCCAGCTCTGAAATCCTTCATAATTCATAGGTTTCCAATACAACTTTTAAAAAAATTTATCATTTTGCATAAGCTCCATTGCCTTATTTCTATTTGTCTCTTTTCTGTTGGTCAGTGGAACTATTTTCAATTGGATGCAAGCTAGAACTTCTGAGGGTGAGTTGACACCAAGCTAAAAGCACACATGACTAATGCTATGTTTGTTTGCATGAGAGGGAATATGGAAGAGGGCAGGGAAACTCCTTGATTTTTTTTTTCAATTAAGGAAAAATTGAAGGTGTATAATTAATCTTTCAATATCTTTCAGTATTCTCCATTATTCACTATTTTCTTCTTTTAAATCGGAGAATTTCAATGCATTTTTTAAAGATTCAAATAAGAGTTCTCACTTTCATTCTCTCTCATTATCTTCCACTTTATTTCTTTCCTAATTTCTAAACATACCATAAAAGTAGCAACTTGTAAATGGGATGATTCTGTTGAAAAAAAAGGATTTAGGAGACAGAAATTTTGAAGCGTGAAAATTTTTTATTAAGTATGCGCCCTCACTGATTTAAGTTTGCTCTGAAGTAAATATGAAAGTTTTTCCAGCAATTCTATGTGAAACAATATTTATAGTGATTCCAATATTTTAAAGAAATAATTTTGAAAGGAGTCAGGTTTCGTTAAACTAAATGTCTAGAGCTTTTGTCCCCATTTGAGACCACAAAGGGCTCGAGTTGAATTCATTTATAAATGAATCCATGCAAAAAGGTCGTTTGGATTTAAGTAATTTAAGAAAAGGAAATACACACTTCTACCTTCATTTGAAACGATGTTTTGAATTTTGAAATCAATTCAAATTCGTTGGAGTTTATTTTTTGACACAGTTTCATATTGCATCAACAATTTTTATCATTGTATAATCATTTTATTTATTGTTGTATCATTTGATTTATCTTTCAATTGAATTTATTTCATGTAAAAGAATCTTTTGTGAATAAATTAAAATCAGCCGACATACTTGATAGCAAATGAGGGACCAACGATTACCCTTATGAATTCATATTATATATGGCATGATATTTGTGTTTTACAGCTTAATTTATGGAGATGCCTAAAATGCTTTTTGGAACCTTCGTGTCACACATATATAATTAGGATTATGTGCTGCCAATATAAAAAAAATAAAATTATATCATGACTAAGGATTATAATTTTTAGCTTAACAATAAGCACTTGATTCTAATATAGTTGTGTTTAAATAGACACAAAATTTATATATTTCTATTAGGAATAGATAAGCGTGTTTGTGTAAATTTCTCACGTGTCAATTCATTATTATAGAAATAGATTCCCTGCTGCCTTCCACTTCCTCAGGTTCAGCACACTCCCTTATAAATAGGAGTTGTTTTGGCCTCCTATTCTAAGCAAAGCCTGAGAGGTCCTCTGTTTTCTTTCTTTTTTTTTTGCCTCTCTCCCAAGAAAGAGAAGATAAAAAGATCCAATAAAAGCTAAAGAAGAGAGGTGTTTGTACTGTTCTGTTTTCTTAAGATTTGGATAGCAAAGCAAAAATCCAGGAAAAAAAAAAAAAATTAATTCTACAAGAGAAAACTCTCCCTAAAATTTGGCACATACTCCAAGAGATAGATTATACAATTTCATCCGCGTAAGCTATTAAATTTAAGAAGTTTTGACTTTGACAGAAGGAAGATTAGTTCATTTATGAGGATGAATTGAGGAATGAGAGTGAGTGGGCATACAATGGGTTTCTGGTCAGAAATTCTTGCAAGCAATTGGGGCAGAGAATTTGTTGCCGGAGGATTCGGAGGCATTGCCGGTGTGATCTCCGGTCAGCCGCTGGATACTATTCGAATCCGGCAACAGAGTTCGAACGCAGGCTCTGC
The DNA here is from genome assembly GCA_020226215.1 of Sindora glabra. Lineage (NCBI taxonomy): Eukaryota > Viridiplantae > Streptophyta > Magnoliopsida > Fabales > Fabaceae > Sindora > Sindora glabra. The sequence continues at coordinate 20,024 of JAIUCU010000056.1, forward strand.
CATCGGCATCTTAAGACATCTTGTGGCCAAGGAAGGTCCTGCTGCTCTCTTCAGAGGCATGGCTGCGCCTTTGGCTTCTGCTAGTATTCAGGTCATTTAGTCTCTCATCATTCACCTCAATCAAATTTAACAGTTTTTTTCCACCCCTTATCACACACACATGTATAATATTGCGATTACAGAAGTGATAAATTATTCAATGCATGCATACAATGTAACCAATTATACTTATTTCACTTGGGATAAGATTTAAATTGTGATTGTAATTGTAATTTTGTTCTTATTAATAAAATGACGGAAAAATATAAAAAAAAATGCCATCAATTATAAAAAATTACAAATGTGATATGTTCTATAACTACAATATTGCGGATGCGTACCTCAATTTAAGTCTCTCAGTTGGGAAAATGGTCGTGTGAAAATATCATGAACGATCTTTAGCGTGTCAAATCTATTGTAACTGCCTTTTAGATTTTGTTCGGATAGTTATTTGCAGGAAACTTACTTTTTAGTCATGGTTAATGGACAATGGTAGTGGACATACCATTTTGTTTTAAAAAAAAAAACTAACAGATGGAATCATAGAAGTAGCTGATTTTTCTACCTTTATTCTGGGAGTACTGTCGGATTAGAACAGTTCGAGTGCTGTTTGTCACTTCATTATTGTCACAATTAATTAATTTTTAAATTATTCCTCCTTAAATTTATCTCAACTTTTATCTTAGTGGGCACAAATTATACTGCACAAGCAAGATTTTCTCCTCTTTAGGGTCTTGTACATCATTCTCTCTTTCGGTGGCCGCAGAATGCAATGTGTTTCCAGACATACGCAATTCTCTCAAGAGCATTTGATCCATCCCTTTCTGCCGACGACCCTCCTTCCTACAAAGACGTCGCAATAGGAGGCGTCGGCACTGGTGCTCTACAAAGCCTCCTCATTTCCCCAGTAGAGTTAGTCAAAATCCATCTTCAACTGGAGAACACAACCCAATCGACACAATCCCAGAAAGGTCCCATAAATGTCACCAAGAACATCTGGAAAAAAGAAGGTGTTCGCGGCGTATTTCGCGGCCTCGGCATCACCATACTAAGAGATGCACCTTCCTATGGAATCTACTTCTGGACATACGAATACCTAAGAGAAAAACTTCACCCAGGTTGCCGGAGAAGCCATCAAGAAAGCTTCAACACCATGGTAGTGGCAGGAGGATTGGCTGGCGTTGCCAGTTGGATTTGTTGTTATCCTTTGGATGTTATAAAGACGAAACTTCAGGCTCAAAGTACAGAATCTTCATCGAAATACCAAGGATTTTTTGATTGCCTGAGGAAGAGTGTTAAGGAAGATGGACATGTTGTGTTGTGGAGGGGTTTCGGAACTACGGTTGGGAGAGCCTTTTTGGTGAATGGGGCTACATTTTCTGCTTACGAGATTACTTTGAGGTGCCTCTTTGAAAATTGAAGTATTCAAATGGAGAAAACAACCAAAACTAGGGGAAATATTGATCCTGTAAAATAATTCTTAGATAATGATTTTTTACGTAGGTTTTGTCATTGAAGAATTGACGAGTGTAATATACAAGGGCATAGAGCGGCCAACATACAATCAAGTTTACGCTTGGCAAAGTATATGAACATTCAAATTAAGATGTGATCGTGCTTATTGATCGAGAAAGTTCTAGATAAACTTAATTTACAATTTACATTAACAAAAGTATAAAACAATATTTTTAGATCATAGCGTGCAACAAAATTTATATTTATTATTATTCGTACATGTTTCATCTAATTCGTTATTTAATAATGTTTTTAAAAATAGATTGGATATGACAGCTACTATTAATGTATTTAAAATAAGTTTATATATTAAAAGAAGCCTCTAGCACTATTGGTGCTATAGATCCTTCGGCCGTATTATAATACTTTGTGATAGACAGAGGGGATGTAGGACGTTCCATAATACTAGTGCTTTGATAAAATTATGCTGACCGGTTTGCATTATAAGCAGTAGTAGTTATAATTCAAATTAAATATTTTATAATGAAAAGTACACTTATTGCAATATTTATGGCGATAAAATATATTTAATCTTATTATAGTATTAAAAATTTTAATACAATTACCTCTATATTTTAACAAGTAAGGAAATCGCCTTTTAAATTTTATGGATCATTCAATTATGATATAAAAATGTTTTTCTTATCGAAATTCAAGTGAAGCTAGTAATGAAACTTTAGTATTATGACAGGACAAAAAATATTTTCCCATAAAGAGTTACTGATGCTCTCTGCCCATGCTGACTTTTTTTTTTTTTTAAAAAAGAGCTTTCTCTTTTTTCTTTTGGATTAAATAAAGAACAGGTCCATCTGAAAGCCCATTTCATTGGGCTTCCTGCAACTCTTCGTACAATGATGAGCCTTTACGGTTTTACCTTTGTAAATGAGCCCAAATAATTTTGTTAAATATCAAACCCCAAAAAATAATTGGACAAGAAAATTAGACCGAAAAGACATAAACGTCTCAACCCTAAACCCTTCTTTTCTCAGTTGCACCTACTCGTATAAATCTTCGTCTCTTCGGCGCTAGGTTCCCTCCAGTCAAATATACCTCCTTAGTTGCGTCTGCATCCGTTTCTAGGGTTCCTGCATCTGCAGATCAATGGTACTCCTTTTCATTCATTTTCCCTCTCTGATTTTTTGTTCCTGGCGATGTTCATTTATCGAAATATGTTATAACCTTAATCTGTGGATCGGTGTCTGTAAATGGAATTCAGGGGAAGGGAACAGGGAGTTTCGGTAAGAGGAGGAACAAGACCCACACTCTCTGTGTGAGATGTGGCCGCCGCAGCTTCCACATCCAGAAGAGTCGCTGCGCTGCGTGTGCCTTCCCTGCAGCCCGCAAGAGGAAATGTAAGCATGCCATTTATTGGTTGCATGGCTTCTATGACATGCTTCTCATTTTTCTCAGTCAGAAATTGACTATTGAACTGCATCTGTCATTGGGTGATTTTAGATAACTGGAGTGTTAAGGCAATCCGTAGAAAGACCACTGGAACTGGTAGGATGAGATACTTGCGTCACGTGCCACGCAGATTCAAGAGCGGCTTCAGAGAAGGTACTTGACCATATTCCTTCTGGGGCTTGAATTTCGGTTGGCTTAGCATTATATTGTTGTCAATTTGTTGATTGTTGGGGCTTTCGAATGAATCAGGGACTCAAGCTGCACCCAGGAACAGGGGAACAGCTGCTTCGGCTTAAGGTGTTGAAAGGATTGCGATTGTCTTAATTTTGGTACTTGAATTATGGGTATCATGTTGGGGCATGCCCTTTGGAACTTTATTCATGGTTTCTATTGCCTCATTGTTTTTGTCAGTTTTTATTCCCCTTATTATGGAGCTATTTTAAAAGAGGCTGTAAGACGATTTGTTTGTTCAACTAGAATCTATTACATCTATCTTTGGTTTATATGTTTTTGTCAGTTTTGGTGGAAGAAAAGATTTTGGTTCCTATTGAAATGGAAGTTTGGTTATTTAATAGTTTTCTATGCTGGTGTACAAGCCTAAACAATCACTGTTTGTGGGCTTTGGGTTTCCTTATTCTGTGTTTTGTGCACGATCTCTATCAAATGTCTTTTCTATCCGAAAATCATGATTTGATTCAAATCCTGTAGCTAATTTTAGATGGAATTTAAGGTTCTGTTTTTAGTATGGTTTGCATGATAGGCATATTCTTAGGATGTCTAATATTGTTTTGTTTCAAAATTGGTTGTGTTGCAATTCTCGCACAGATATTTGAATATCTCTATTGGACTTTCGAAGCAGCACTTGTTTCTTAAGCTTAAGCAGGACCAGAAACTATTTTGATTAGTTTCTTAGCATTCTTAGAATCATCTCCGGTTACTCGTGTGGGAAGTGTTCGTTTCATTGAAGTAAGTACAATAGTATATGTGAAAGAGCTTGACAGTTAATATCGAGCACTTTGTCTAGATTTTAGAATCCACGCTTGCAAGGCTTGTACGAGGCTCAAGTTCCATCATAAAATATGTTCAATATATCTTATATGCCCGATTCCTTTTTCACTTTTGAAGATGTAATTCGAGATGACTGAGATTTTGTATATCCCTGGATGTTTCCTTCCGTTGGATTAAATTGGATACATGTGCTTGTTGTGTCTCCCAATCCAATTATTAGTAATTTTGTTTTATCTTGCTGAGTGGTGGACTATATGGTATATAGACGATTATTGTGGTGTTTGGTTTTATTTTGCTGAGGTGAGAACCCGTATCACGACCATGATTTTATTGATTAATAGCTTGGCATTGGGTGTGGGTAATCTTAGTCTACGTTTCATTGCCTTAGGATGGGCTTAGTTCTCGTTGAATGTATTATTGAGATGGATGTATCGTAATAACTCCTCGTTAGCTTTGCAATCGACGAAGTGTGCGGCTTGGGGTGTAGAATTTTCTGGTGACATTTGTTTTTTGATGTTATAATATTCGATCCGATGTCATTATTGTTTATGATCATAGTTATTAAAACTGAACTGGTGGTTGATCTAATGTGGATTACCCTATCAGTTTAGTTGTGCATATAAATCAGTAAAAAAAATGGTTCAACAGATGGTTTTTGGTTAATTTGGTTGAATTGTTATATTATATTAAGATTTTATATGATATTTAGTTATTTCCATTATAATGCTCAAATGTAATGTGAATTCATTATTATTTTACAAATTGAATTTTATTAGAAATAGAAAATAAACAAATCTAAAGCATCTATTTTTAAAATTATTTTCAAAAACACAAACCAAACCGACTTTAAATCTCTTAAATTTAAATAGTGATTATGAAGACGTGTTTCTTTAACGAGCATGTAACGAAACTTCATATATTCTACTTTTTTTATTAAATAATCGATCTCCATTTGTAAAATAGGAAAATGATGCTTTCACTCTCAAAACAAAAAAGGATGATTACTTCCCTCTAAAAAAATTAGGGTTTTTTATTTTCTATTTTTTAAAAATAAGTTTTTATTTTTAAAAAAAACCTATTTAATAATTTATTTTTAAATTTTCTAAATTTATTTCTTTATTTTGAATATTAATTTTATAATTAAATAAAATATTTTTTTATTTACAACATTAATCTATTTTTATTTTTTATTTTTATAATTTAAAAATAATTTTTAAAAACATGTTCAAATATACCCTTCAATTTCAATTTCAACTTTCTATTAATGTGAAATTTGACAAAATATAGGAGAAGAAATAAACAACCTAAAAATATATAGGAAAAATTATACATTATTTTCTTTGGAATGTTTGAATTTTACTTTTTTGAACTATAAAAATTTAAAATTTATGCTTTACAACTATGAAAATTTCAAATTTTACTTCTACCGTTTCAAATTAATGACCGTAACACTTGATGATAATTTTGTAATGATTAACAGTAATTATAAATTAGTGTAATCATTCTAACAATAGTTCATAATTATCAATATATAAAAAAAATTAAAATTAGTAAATATAATAATAATTTTTAATTGTTGGTAAGTGAAATATGATATTATAATTTTTCTAATAAATTATATCAATTTAGTAACTGTGAAATAAATTTAAATTTTTTATAATTATAGGAGGTAAAATTTAAATTTTTATAATTTAAGAGAATAAAATTTAAATATATCGTAATTGGAGATATTTTATAATTTTTTTAAATATATATTTCAATCCCAAGTTAATAGAACGTATTTATTATACTATATTATATTTATAACTATAATATAATTTAATAAAATCGAAATCGCCGAAAGTTTAGAAAATGCTTTGCACGTGGACCCAATTTCTTTTCCTTCCGCGGATGCTTTCCCGCTAAATCAAACGGACAATGTTCGGACAATATGATATTTGTGTCGTGGTCTGAAGCCAACAAAGTAAAACGCAAAACGAAGGCAATGAAACGACGTGATATCACGAGACGGCGTTCGCAGAACAGTCTTCAGTACATTTTCCCATGCACAGTAACAGGGTCCACCACAACTCTACCATACCCGCTCATTCTTCTATCAGTCGTCGACGCCCCCCATGTAATGATACTATCTCATAATTCCCAATTTCTCTCTCTTCTTTCTCTCTCTGTAATTTTTTTTTCACGGAAAGCTTGAAACCCTTGAACAGGGTTTCAAATCCTTGCCGAAACTGCTACTGCAGCTTCACTCCGGTTAGTTTGCTTCGATGTCGTCACCGGCGGCCTCTCCGGCAACTAACGACGCGTCTCCTCCTCCGCCGCCGCCGATCGTAACTGATGGCACGTCTCCTCCTCCGCCACCGGCAACGAATAATACCACGGCTCCAGCTCCGAGTAATTCTACTTCGACTTCGCCGTCGGGGGGAATGCCGAGAGCTACATTAATTGGATTAGTTATGGGCACCGTGTTAGGTGGCCTGCTTATGTTGATTTTTGTGGGCATTTGTGCGTTTTGCTATAAGAGGAGGAAGTGGAGGAAGATGAGACGGTACGGGTTGGACAACTACTCTGGTGCTCCTTCACAACCACCCAAAGGTAATTAAGCTCTTTCTCTTCCGTTTTATCCATAAGTTACTCAACTGATTTGTGGCTTGAAGGTGTTTGTCATGGCCTGCATTATGCTCCGTGTTCGAGTCTAACGGTCCATGGTTCAGAGTAACTAGGGCTCTTAGTATGGTGCTCTGAGCACACTAAATATGGCGTTGTAACAATGTAGCCCTTGGTATTTGTCTGTAAAATTTCTGAGATTGTAAGTAGGCATGACTTCTGGACTCAAAAGTAGTCCCTTTCCTGACAGTAAAGATTTTACTTCAAAAGTTCGGAGTTCAATAACATACCAGGTCTGATTCTATTTCAGTTAAAGTTCATTTCATTTTCACACCAAAAAATGAGGTTTCGATTCTTATATCTTGTCATTTCAGCGTTAATGTAGTTCACTGATTCACTATTATACCAAGCGTATACTTCCAGTTATTCATTTCCGCATGCTATATCATTTGGTGTTTAACTCTTATGGTCTGTGTGGGAGTGAGAGAAATGTAGGTTTATCACTCTTTCAAATACATTGATCATCATTTACTTTTATCATTCTATATTCTTCCTTTCTAAATTTTTGCTTTATGACTTGGTTTCATGAATTCTGTTTGTAGGCACTGGTATAAATTTTATCTCTTAGAATTTGCTTGGTCTTACCTAAAATTACTCAAACTGTGGTTCCATGGTTATGTATGTTTGTATGTGACATTGCCTCTGGTTTGAATATTGAATCATTCCTTGCTTCTAATTTCTCCAGCTGACCAGTATGGCGGTCCACCTCACCATTGGCAACCAAATATTACTCCTTCAACTGATAGTAATGTGTCGTGGCCTCCGAAACCAGTTCCACCATCCGGGGTTGGGTCATATCAACAATCATCATCCATGAATGTCCCTAATCCCCCTGTGCATTCTTCAGCTGGTAGTAGTTTGGGATCTGAGAGGCCACACCCTCCACGATCTCCTGGCATTGCCTTAGGACTATCTCAAAGCACATTCTCATATGATGAATTGGCAATTGCTACTAATGGATTCTCCAGTTTGAATTTGCTTGGTCAAGGTGGTTTTGGTTTTGTGCATAAAGGAGTCCTCCGAAATGGAAAAACAGTTGCCATTAAGCAGCTTAAATCTGGAAGTGGACAGGGGGAGCGTGAGTTCCAAGCAGAAGTTGAGGTCATTAGCCGTGTCCATCACAGACATCTTGTGTCCCTAGTTGGATACTGCATGGCTGGGACTCAGCGTATGCTTGTTTATGAGTTTGTCCCAAACAATACACTAGAATTTCATTTGCATGGTAAGATTTATCTGCACTATTTTTTCTTCATTCTTCTAAAGTTAGCTCCTTGACTCTTCTTTGTCTGCACAAAATTATGCTTGTATAATTGTATTTTATAGAGAAGCATGTATGCATAATGTTGAATGAAGAAACTTTTAAATATCATTTTCTAAGAACTTAATGATTTGATAACTTCTTATATCTTGTAAGAATAATACTGCGGTTCTATGTAATGATAATTCCAGGAAAGGACAGACCAACTATGGACTGGCCAACAAGGATGAAAATTGCTATTGGATCTGCAAAAGGATTGGCATATCTGCATGAGGATTGTGAGTTCAATTTATATGCTTTATTTATGCTGGGACTAGCAACCTTTCATGTCGATGATATCATTGGTAGAAATTCACTTCTCTCAGTCTAATATTTTTTTTAGGTCAGCCCAAAATCATACATCGTGATATCAAGGCATCTAACATTCTTCTTGATGATGGCTTTGAGGCAAAGGTAGGTTTTCAAATACTATCTGAAATTCTGAATTTGAACTTAAACCCAAGTTCAATTTTTTATTCTGGAACAAAATGGATTTTTTTTTTTTTTTTGGGGGGGGGGCTGGGGGTTGAGGGTTTCATGTTTTGCTGTTTGTTAACTTAATGAATATAACAGGGTAGTAAGTGGGGACTACAATTTTTTTTTTTTTTGTTTAAATTTTTTTCATGCATTAGAAGAAAGTAACTCCTTTCTAATGCTCTAATTAGTTAAATGAAAGTTCAAGCAATTGAAAACTGGATGTGCTTTTCTTATGTGGCCCTTGAATATCCATTTATATGAACTTCTGCAATGAAATAATATTTCGCCTTTATCTTTCACTCAGGTGGCAGATTTTGGTCTTGCCAAATTTTCATCAGATACTGATACCCACGTGTCTACTCGTGTAATGGGAACCTTTGGGTGAGATTCATTATTTGTATTTTTTGCTCTTAACAATATTTATTGGCTAGTGTCAAGTGTGCTGCTTTTCTTTTCCCCAATTAACGTGTTCTGGCTATCTTAGTGAATTTCTGAATTCATGCAACACAGATACTTGGCTCCGGAATATGCTGCTAGTGGAAAGCTCACTGATAAATCAGATGTTTTCTCCTTTGGTGTTGTGCTATTGGAGTTGATTACTGGACGAAAACCTGTTGATAAAATGCAACCTTTCGCAGATGACAGCATGGTGGAGTGGGTATGTAAATTACTTCATCCATATGACTATATTAACAATTATGCATGTCTTTGAGTATGAATCATGTTATTCATGATATGGCATAGCGTGTGTTTCTGAATTCCTAGGTATCTTCTTTTTGTCAGTTGTCTTTTCTGATGTTTAGAACAATTTTAATGGTTTTAAAAATAAAAGAAAAATGTCTGGTTGTGGAGAGGAGTTGATTCGACTACTGTTTATTGTGTGATATGCTCCTGCTGGTATACAATTTGGATTTGCCTATAATTATTTTTACTTGATACACAAATTTGTTCAGAAACATTATGCCCTGAGGGTGTTTCAGAAACTTGATAAACCAGCTAAATATATATGATTGGATCAATTTTAAGTTAAAATTGCCTGGTTAGCTGAAATTTGACAAAATCTGATTTCCCTAATCTGATGATAAATGTTCAGAATAGTTCCAATTTAACCAGCTTTAAAAACCAAGTGTATCTTGAACTGTTCAAAAGTCAATTTACTGGTTTGTAAAACATCCTTCAATTTTATATTGTCAGCTTTGATTTTTGACATTAGTGATACAAAGTTGCTAAACATGACCTGCATCAAATAGTCAAGGTAACGTCTTAAACTGTAACCTTTTATTTGTTTCAGGCAAGGCCTTTGCTCTCCCAAGCTTTGGAAAATAGCAACTTTGATCCTCTTGTTGATCCGAGGCTGCAGAATAATTATGTCCCTGAAGAGATGACTCGAATGGTTGCTTGTGCCGCTACTTGTGTTCGCCATTCAGGCAAACGTCGTCCTCGAATGAGCCAGGTGAGTCTACAAAGTGCATAGTTATGTTTCGAAATGTAATATGTTCTTTTATGCTGAGTTTCCATTGTTGAGCAGTATCAACTATCTCTCTGCATGAGGCGTAGACAACATTGAGCCTTCTTAGAACTACAGTTACCTATCTGTATTTGTCAAAATTGAGTCTGGTGTAAATTACAATTGATTGCCAAGTGTTTGCTGTGGCTGGTTATTTGTCAATAAGTGCTCGGCTGGCTGACAACTCTGTTGAATTTATTCAATATTCCAATTACTTCATCTGATCATTTGCAAACTGATTTTAAACTTCTGACATTTATTTTGTGCTTGCATCTTATAATATATTAAAATGAATGACAACAAACAGGTGGTTAGAGCCTTAGAAGGAAATATAGCTCTGGATGATCTAAATGAGGGAACTATACCTGGGCACAGCAGAGCATTTGGATCGTTTGAGGGTTCAGGTTATGATACTGGCCAATACAATGAGGATCTGAAGAAGTTCAGGAAACTGGCACTAGAAGGACAAGAACAAGGCACCACCGGTGAGTACAGTGGACCCAGCAGTGAGTTTGGTCAGCATCCTTCTACCTCAAGCAGTGAAGTCCAGCAAAATACACAGGAGATGGAAATAAGGAATGTCAAGAGTAACAATAAGGAATGTCAAGAGTAACACCTAAGGTTCTGGCGAAAACTCTAGTAACGGTTCTCGGGTCTCTTGAAGAATGACACCCCACTTTGCCAATTGGATTTCCTCATGTTGGCATGAGGATTTGTACATACTATTTGTTGGTAGAATTTCCAGGTTCAATGTACAAAATGGGTTGCTTGATCTTGGACAATGGTCAGAGATGTCCCCTTCTTCTAAACATCTGCTAATGATTTAAGTCTAATTTATTTGCGAAGGACTGAATTATTTATTTCCATTGAAATTTTGAAAGCTTGGTGAACTTTGTGTTTGCTAACTAGTTCTGATGAGTGAAAAAGAGGGCACTGGGCTGGAAGACAGTTGGGATGAGGTGTTGATTATGTATTTATTTGGTTGGTTTTGTAACCATTCATTTTTTGAGCATTTACATGATATTCAGGTTTGTTCCCACTGAATTTTCTACCCTTTATAGATTCTTATATTTTCTGAGAATGTTTAGTGTGATGATGTCACTTTTTTAATAATATTAGAAAACATTAAATTAAAATTATTTAATTATATTTAAAATAGACAGTTATAATTGAATAAATTCAATAATAATTTTGGAAATTAACATATTATTCCAAGTTTTAAAATCCTAGAGTATTTTATGTCATACTGGTATTGAATTTGAGGATTGGAATAAAGCTGTTTTCATAACCTTTCTTGGTACAAAGAAAAATAAAATAAAATAAAACCTCTTTAATTCAATGACAATTAATATTGCGATTGAATCAATTTCTTGGGAGGTATTGTTGAAGAGTTTGACCTCCGATATTTATTTGGATTTTAATGTAAAAATAATAATTCAATGATAAATGAAAAATGATACTTCTTTCAACTTTTCAGTTTTTAGCGAGTCTTGAATAATTAGGAATAGTTAATTCCATATAAACTATAACTTTCAAGTGTACATGTAAAATAGGGTGGAATCAATTTTGAGGTGGTTTGATTTGCAATAATAGTATAAAAAGTCTTAGGGAGGAATTTCCATGCAATAGAAGAATAATGTACCACTAAATCTAATGCTTTACATCTATTAATTTATGCATTACTGCACAAATTGAAAAAAATTTAATAGTTTTAAAATAATTGTGCACGTTAAGATGGTGTATTGTATTCTCCACCAAAGTCTTATTTCTTGAGAAATAAAAAAGAAGCAAATTATTTAGTTGATTATTATCTAATAAATTAAGACAAATAGGATTTTCTACAAAGTTCTATTTTGTATAGAATATGAAAAGTTATTTATTCATATTCTCCTATGTTTTTTATGAATATAAAGAAAAAATTATCCTTGTTAAAAAAGTTTAAAATTGAATCAAACCAAACATAAAAAACTATCTATTAATTTATGCAGTATTACACAAATTGAGTGAAATCTAATAGTTTTAAAATAGTTATGCATGTTAAGATGGTGTATTGTAGTCTCTACCAAAGTCTTATTTCTTGAGAAATAAAAAAACTAAATTATTTAATTAGTTATTATCTAACAAATTAAGATAAATAGGATTTCCTATAAATTCTACTTTTTATAAAATATGAAAAATTGTTTACTCACATTCTCTTATGTTTTTTATGAATATAAAGATAAAATTATTCTAGTTAGAAAAGTTCAAAATTGAATCAAATCAAACATAAAAAATTATTTCTTAAGAAGTATTATTTCTAGAGTATTAATCAAATAATTTTAAATACTTTTTGATAAGTTCACGTAGAAAGTCATTTTCTAAAAAGTTCAATTTATTACAAAAACTTACTTCTCATGTAAATTAAACAATTTCTTTAAATAGAGGTCATGGATGTGGCTTGTGTGTTAACGTGGTATTATCAATTATAATCTCAAATTAGGTTACAATTATAAATGCAAATAAGAAATTTACTAACAAATGAGAAAAAAATATGATTATCACAAAAATAAAATTAAAAAAAATAAAAAATACAAACCAGATAATAATAATAATTTATGGTTACAACAATATTAGGATTATTATATTGTGATTGAAGACCACAATTTAAAACTATAAGGTTAACTTTAAATAGATTATCATAAGTGTAGGATGTGTGTGGAATTGTAAGAATGATTTCCATTATTAATATTTTTTTCTTGATGATAATTAATTTAAAAGGTAAATTACATTCACTTTTATGTTTAAACTAATTAAATTTTTTCACAAGAGTAAATATAATATTTAGTATTTTATTTATAAAGGTGGTGAATATTACATCTCTTAAATTTCATAACTACACTATCAATACTTTATTGTTCCTTCTGTAATAATTATCCATCCATCCTTCCACACATAACACTAAAATAAATAGTGAAAAGAAAAAATATAACAAAAAATCAAATATGTATTTGACATTATTAATATAAGACTTAACAATCAATTTTAATATTTTTTACAATAATTTTTATTAATTTTAATATTACAAGTGAATAAAGAAATAAACAATTATAATAAAAGTAAATAAAAGGAATTAATACTGTTGGTTATGAAATTTGAAGGATGTGATAGTCACTACCTTTATAAATGAAAGACTAAATATTGTATTTACTTTTTTTAGAAATATGTTCTCTCTCTCTCTCTCTCACTCTCTCTTTCTTTATAAGTAAGGAAGATAAGTATATATTTAAGATGAAGGGGAAAAGGAATTGTATTACACTATGGGTAAAAATAAGTTAGGTTGAGTTAGATTTTATTTTAAATAAAGAAGCATGTTTTATAAATTATTAGTCTGAATTAGCCCTATTAGCTTATATAAAGCTAAAATTCATATTTAGCCAAATCTATTTAAAAAGTTTGACCTTAGCTTGTTTAAAAACCTATTTATGTAATTAAACTTTCAAACAAGTTAACAAGTAAGTAAATGCCTTCAATACAAAAAAATAAGTTAATAATAAAATTAGATCTATTTGCATATATAATTGTACGCATTAAAATCATATTAATATTATATATTATAAATATAAATGTTGTATATAAATATATCAATTATTTAAATAGACTAACTTGATAAACTAATAAGATAAACCTATAAAAAGAGGTATGACGTATTTATCTAAATAGGCCTACTCATTAGCCTTGACTTATCTTATTTAGATAAAAAGATTAGGTTAGATTAAGCTATAAACCTCTTATAGGTAGTTTGATCCATTTTCACCTTTAGTTATACCTTGTAGTATTAAGAATTAGTAAGCTATTAATTAAGCTTTTATCTAAAAATTTTAAAGCAAAAATAAATTAGATTATGATATAATCACATAAAAAAGTATGGTAACCATTTATTAAATTTGTGTTATGTCTTATATTATAGAATAAATGGATTAACAAAGTTAAAGGAATTTATTATGCAAAATTTCCTTTTTGCCCCTAGTGTTACCTTTATACCCTAACTTCATATTTCCTTTACATTTATTTCCCATAACTAATTGTCTTTTCACCTATTACTCTTAATCCTTACCTTTTTCTCCAATAATCAATTCACCAAGGTAAAAGATTCCAAATTCCTTCCATCTTAATGAGTTTTATAACTAAACCTCCTTTAATTTCATATGTTATTTGCCATTAATTTGGTTGGAAAAAAGAAAGATCAGAGTTAAAAAGGATTATGTCCTAACTTGAGAAATTCTTTTTTTTTAAAGTACTGTAGCTTGATCCAACCTAAAAATACATCACAATTGCTCCTCTTTCAATTAATAAGTAGCATTCTACTTGAATAACTACCTATTGTTATGAGATTTCTCCTATATTAGTTATTATAGGGTTCTTTGAGAAACTATTGAATTTATGGTTTCAACTTAGAAATGGTAAATTTTATAATGGATTTGAGTAGTTCTAGATATTTATTATGAGTTTGGATGACTTTATTAAGTGATTTGATCAAATGGATGAGATTTATGATGAAAAAAAGTAAGTGAAAGGTGATTTTCGAGCAAAATTTCCAAAAATTCACAAAAAATTAGTTCACCAATCATTCATCAAGCTTGGAAATTATTTCTAGGTGGCATGAATTGATTGAGAAATTGGTTCAAATAAAACTTGTTAGTGAACTAATTTCCTAATTGATTTAATGAGCTTGATATGCTCTTTGTAAGGTTTGAATTGCTTCTCTAATTGATTTAAACCTAACAAAGGCTTTCTATAAGGCTTGAATCATTCACCAATCAATTCAGCCTTCGATTAAGCCTTAACAAATAACTTCTACAAGGTACGAATTGATTTCTCAATTGATTTACCTCGCATTTTTTTTTGAAAATTTTACATGTTTAAAAGGATTTTAATTGCTTACCAGCCAAGATTATGATTATAAATGATAGTATCTAGAACTGTGTTAGAATATATCCTATAAGAAACATTTATGTGAAGGTTTAGTTAAACTAACTTACACCTCATGTAGTAAGGATATATAAGTCGATTTAACTTCTTTTTGAAACAGTCCATGTATGCTAACATACTCTAAAATGAATGGAAGAAGTAAACTTGAAATTTCTACTCTCATTTTACTCTAACCAAGAATGTAATGGACCTATTAACTTCTTTTATACTACTTTCTTCAATGCTAATACTATATTAGGCTAGAGGAATTAGGTTTAATGATTCTATATTGATCACAAACACAGATGGGTCATGACAAAGTAATTGTAAGGATTTGTTTATTTTTCAAAAGATATTTTTCATAGAAAGATCTCATTTATTGTATGTAAAAAAAGGAGTACCATATGATTTGAAAAAAAGAAAAAATTATACTTTGCCCACTTTTAGTTTCGTTGATTTTTCAGTTAACATACTTGTGTTTTCAAACATTAAAATATGCTCACTTGTGCTTTCTATTGTTAAAACTTCGCCCATCTAAAATTTTTCCATCTAATTTTTAAAGGAAAATTCTATAACAAGTGAATTAAGTAAAGTTGGATGAAGTTACATGTGAGTAAAGTTTAACTTTCCTATATTTATGTAAATTGATATCAAGATTTCTTTACATTAACTAAAATTTATTAACCTTGTTTCCTTATTTTAATAACACCTAAAACGAGGAAAAAAAACTATTACAATACATGGTACGTGTAAAAAAAAAAAAAAAAACTCTTATTATTTGTACATAATAAAATTCGTATATTCTATATATTACTGATAATTTTATAAAGTATACAATAATAACATTAATTTATAGATTTAAATTAAAGAGCTAAGGCTAATATGTATTTTTAGTCCCAATTGAGAATTTTGAATATCAATTTACATAAATATAAAAAAATTATAATTTGCTCTCCTATCATTTCTCTCAAATTTACTTAACTCACATTATATGAAGTATTTTGTTCAAAATTG
>JAIUCU010000057.1:0-38763 GCA_020226215.1 Sindora glabra
AGCCAAACTAGTTTATTTAAGTTTATAAAGAAATAATGAGTGCTTTTATAATGCAAAAGTTTTCCATTCAATTTTCTTAACCCCATCTCACTTACAAGCAAAAGATAGTCCAATTACTATTTCCATACTATAAAATGTTAAAAGAATTCATTATGCTATTAAACCATACTCATCTCGGAGGTCATTTTTTTAACCAAGAATAACTAGATTGTTTATAGAATATCAAGAGTCCAAAAGATACAAGTTTAAAATGCCTAAAATTTCTTTAAAATCTTAAGAACAATATTAGTAAAAATTTGTTACAATTCAAAAAAATTAATTTACATTATTGTTGGAAGGAAAAGGTAATAACTATCCTTTTAAATACAAAACAATAATAAGTAACAAAATAAATAAGAAAGGATTTTATTTTATTGTAATTTTTTAAAAAATTTACAAAATTAAAATAAAGGTTTTAAAAATTATATTTTAACCTTTTTCAAGCTTAAAATATGTTATACTACCTACTACTTTAAACAATTATCAAAATTACTCGAAATTGACACCCTTAACTTTGAAATTCTTTTAAAAATATTAAACTTTAATAAAATTTTATAAAAATTTTTAGAATTAATATTTAAACATAAAACAACTTTTCCCAATAATTTTTAGTTATAAAATAAGTAACGAAGATTACCCAAAATAATTACCATTCAAAGTAATTTGTAGAAGAAATTTGCTATTTCAAAATATAGTTTTAAAAATAATTTTTCTACACTATTCCATAAGCTCTCAAACATGTTTTCAAAGATATTTTTGCTACACACTCATATAATTATTTGTTATTATTAGAATTTAGAATATAATGTAGCATGTTTTTCCCATATAAACAAATTTTTTCTAAAATAAATAACAAGGAACCTAAAGGCTTGTAAAACTTAATTTAAGAATTTTTTTTCGAAAAATTTTGATATAATCATTCTAAAATATCCATATAAAAGTGTAGTTCAATGTTTACTCAATTTGACATGAAAAATAAAAAATTTCCTCCTTGGAACCAAAGAAAACTCTAGAGCTATCAAGTAACATAACTAATCCATCTTTATTTTTAAAATTTGATATTTATGCATTCTTTGAGTATTAAAAACAAAATTTTATCTTTAGGCAAGAAACCCAAAAGATACTTCTTGCTCTGATAGGGAATTCCATGGGGGTGTCCCGATCTTCACGGCGTAGGCAAATAAAGTAAATAAAAAATAATGTAAAGAATGATATGAGCGCCACACTTCAGAAATGAGGAAGGAAACTGGGAGTGATAAGCTCTGATTTGGGTGGTTCGATGACCTGACGAATGCAAGCAGCCAACCAACGCTATAAGGAACGCGACCTGCTACTTAGACCACTTGTCCAACCACGAACACGAATTGACCAATCCACACAATAACGCACCTGGGTTGAAGCACAAATTGGGGGCTTTTATGAATTTGAATCACCAATCTTATAAGGGAAGATTAACAAAGCAAGGTTTCACAAGAGCAAAAGAAGATATAATTCTCACACTTTGGAGAAGAAACACTCAAATTTGTGTATTATTCATGAACTGTCCATTCTAAGTTACATAGATTCCTATTTATACTAGTCTTAGGAAAGTACAAATAGTAAATGCCATAAATACAAAGTTTGACTATCACTAAATTAAAAATAGAAATTATTCTCAGATTTTCCTTATTTGTTATATTCCCGATTAGGAAAATATTTCCTGATTTGCTACACTCCATGTCTAGATTCATTGTATCCTATATTTGAAAATTATCTTCAGATTCATTGCGCTCCATATTAGGATAATGTTTCCACATTTGTTGCGCTCCATATTAGGAAATTATCTCATAATTAACTCATATGTCCAGGTTCATTGCACTCCATATTAGGAAAATACGTCCAAGTTCATTGACTCCGAATTAGGAAATTACTCCTAATTTATCATGCTCCATATTAGGAAAATGTGTCTAGATTCGTTGCACTCCGGATATCTTCAGATTTCATGGGCTTCTTGGGCCAAGAATGCATTCACATGGGCTCCAATTCCTTTTTGTATCCTTTTGAGCCTCCTTCTTGTCATTGGGCCTTCACTTAATATTAAATCTTTCTCTACTTGGGCTTGCTCATACAAAGTGCTGGACTGGTTCATATCATCCTCCCCCTCTTGAAAAGGAGTCGTCCTCGACTCTTCAAGGTCTGCATTAAAATAAGGAACATCGAAGGTAGTAATTCCATACTTAACAAACAATTCAAACTTATAAATATTATTATTAATTCTCTCAAGAACTAGAAAAAGTTCATCTCCTTAGGCATGAGTTTAGATTTTCTTTTCACAAGAAATCTCTCTTTTCTTAGATGTAACCAGATGAAGTCTCTAAGCTCAAAAATTACTTGCTTGATTCCTTTATTGGCATGGTTCACAAATCTTGCCCTCGTAGACTTAGGCAATCCCAAAATAAAATTTATAGAAATATCTTCCCATGGTACATTTGGAATGTGGAGGGGAGTGTACAATTCATAGGGATTTAATTTAAATTTTACATTATAACACGCAATGCCTTTTCTCATAAATTTCTCAACCTCTATGTGCATTTTAGGCCAATCAAAATATTCATTCAGAATAACAAATACTTTTGCAATGCCAAAATATCTCATAAATCCAAAATACATTTCTTTCAACAATTTCACATGCAATAGATAATTGGAGATGCAAAATTTGTCAATGTGAAATAAGAAGTTATTGTACAAGAAGAATTTGTTCCAACCAACATCTGGTTTACAATGACTAAAGGACTCACGAAAATTAACATCATTAGCACAAAAATAATTAATAAATTCCAAACCAAGAATCTTAACATCTAACATGCAAAGAAGAACATACCTTTGTGATAAAGCATTAGCAATAATATTTTCTTTACCTCTCTTATGTTTAATCACACAAGGAAACAACTCACTGAATTCAATCCATTTAGAATGCCTATGGTTCAACTTGCTTTGGCTCTTCACATGTTTATATTCCTGTAAAATGGGCAAAATAACACTAGGTAATACAAAAGTTAAGTCATTAGTGTTAAACATAGCCTCTTTGTATAGAAGTACTAGGAGGTTTTGTTGAGAAAACAAAACTTGTTTAATCTCACTCTTTTTTGCCACTAGCAAGCTCTTCTCTCCTTTTTCTCTATTTTCTTCTTTTTCTCTCAAATTTTCTTTTCTTTCTTTCTTCTCTCTTAATTGGCTCTCTTTTTCTAGCGTTTTCTCAGTTTTATTTTCTTTCTTACTCTCACTCTCTCTTTGGTTGTTTTCTTCCTCCATTGTTTGAATGCTGAGTGCTCTTCTAGCCACTAGGAGTTCTCCTTCTTCTGCACTTTCTCCATCATCATTTAATAGCTCTCTTCCTCCTCAGTGGTTTCTTCTTGGTCTCCCATCACCATGGTGGTTGATGATCATGGTGCGTTTGTTGGGGCACTCACTTGAAATATGTCCTCTCCCTTGGCACTTGAAGCACCTTATGTCACAATTTCTTGTTGGTTAAGTTCTGCTTGATCTTTCTTAGGTTCTTATTTTAGCTTTCTTGAACTCATCTCTTTAGAATTTGAAGCAGAAGAGGTGTCTTTTTTTGAATTATTCTCCCACAAATTAAAAGAATTTGAATTTGAGTTCTTTTTACCAATATTCTTCTTTTTTGTTGTTGTTCAACCTTAATGGCTTGATGTACCATCTCTTGAAGTTCTACATGGTGATACATCTCCACAGCATCAGCTATGTCACGGTTCAGTCCATGCAAGAAACAAGCCATTGTTGCCTCTCGATCCTCCACTATGTTGGCTCTAATCATGGCAATCTCCATTTCTTTGTGGTATTCATCTACACTCCTTGATCCTTGTGTGAGGCGTTGCAACTTGTTGTGAAGCTCTCTATGGTAGTAAGATGGAATGAATCGCCTCCTCATGATTGTTTTCATCTCCTCCCATGTGGTAATTGGGCGTTCTCATATCGCACTTTCTCTTTTTGCATCTGATCCCACCAAACAAGAGCATAATCAGTAAATTCAAGAGCTGCAAGTTTTACCTTTTTCCTTTCAGAATAGTTATGGCATGAGAAAATCTATTCAACTGCATCTCCCACTCCAAAATGCCTTGGATCATTTTTACCTTGAAATGAAGGAACTTTAATTTTGATTCCTCCAAGGTCATCTTCTTTGTTTCTATGCCTCCTTAGATCTTCTCGATTTGGCCTCCTCCTTCTTGGTTGGTAATCATCAAATTCATCCTCTTCATCCCGGCTCTCTACATCTCCATGAGATTGTTCACCTTGCCTTCGGTTGTTTTGATTCTCCATTTGTTCCAACCGGTCATGAAGTCCTTCTAACTTTCTATCAAACAGCCTTTCGAGATGACTCATCAATGCTTGCATTTGGATAGGGGCTAATCCTGCTTGTGAATATCTTCTTGATTTCCTGCCATGTTAGTGAAAAAGGGAAATAGAATATTTGATCTCACAAATTCTCTAATTAAGTATTTTCACTCTTCTCTTGATAATCTCACTAGCTCTCAATCCCTCAATACCTTCCTAAGCTCTTATGCAACCTAAATCCTTGTAAGTGATTCAATAATTGCCAATTTCTCGGCTTCAACCAAGCACTTAAATGTAGACGGCCAAAATAGGTTACAAGATAAGGGATAGGTTCTGTAAATGAAAGTAAAGAAATCTTATGTATACAAAATAATGTTATCTCAACTATGCAATTCAACAATTCTGAAATTTCAAATTATCAAAAACTGAATGGTTATGTCTTTTTTTTTTTATCACTTTCTTTTTTTTTCGTTTCTGTTCTCTCTTTTTTTTATATTTTTTTTCATAATTTTTTTTTACTTTTGCTTCTTTTTTTTGTGCTTTCTTTTTTTTTTGCTTGGATATTTTTTTTGCACGAATTTTTTTTTATATATTGCAGAACAAAAGAATAAAACTGAACCTACCGTGTCAACCAGTAGCTCTGATACCAAATGATAGGGAATTCCATGGGGGTGTCCCGATCTTCACGGCGTAGGCAAATAAAGTAAATAAAAATAATGTAAAGAATGATATGAGCCACACTCCAGAAATGAGGAAGGAAATTGGGAGTGATAAGCTCTGACTTGGGTGGTTCGATGACCTGACGAATGCAAGCAGCCAACCAACGCTATAAGGAACGCGACCTGCTACTTAGACCACTTGTCCAACCACGACACGAATTGACCAATCCACACAATAACGCACCTGGGTTGAAGCACAAATTGGGGGCTTTTATGAATTTGAATCACCAATCTTATAAGGGAAGATTGACAAAGCAAGGTTTCACAAGAGCAAAAGAAGATATAATTCTCACACTTTGGAGAAGAAACACTCAAATTTGTGTATTATTCATGAACTATCCATTCTAAGTTACATAGATTCCTATTTATACTAGTCTTAGGAAAGTACAAATAGTAAATGCCATAAATACAAAGTTTGACTATCACTAAATTAAAAATAGAAATTATTCTCAGATTTTCCTTATTTGTTATATTCCCGATTAGGAAAATATTTCCTGATTTGCTACACTCCATGTCTAGATTCATTGTATCCTATATTTGGAAATTATCTTCAGATTCATTGCGCTCCATATTAGGATAATGTTTCCACATTTGTTGCGCTCCATATTAGGAAATTATCTCATAATTAACTCATATGTCCAGTTCATTGCACTCCATATTAGGAAAATACGTCCAAGTTCATTGACTCCGAATTAGGAAATTATCTCCTAATTTATCATGCTCCATATTGGGAAAATGTGTCTAGATTCGTTGCACTCTGGATATCTTCAGATTTCATGGGCTTCTTAGGCCAAGAATGCATTCACATGGGCTCCAATTCCTTTTTGTATCCTTTTGAGCCTCCTTCTTGTCATTGGGCCTTCACTTAATATTAAATCTTTCTCTACTTGGGTTTGCTCATACAAAGTGCTGGACTGGTTCATATCATGCTCTTTCATCAATTTTTTTTCATTTCCATATGAAATCATATTTCAAAACATTTTTATTTTGAAGAAATAATTTTCAAAATCAACACTTCTAACTTTTCATTATAAAACTTTTCAAAAAAATTTTAAACTAATATAACATGATAATGGTGGTTTTAGCACATCATCAACCATAAACAAGAATAGTAGATAATCTAATGTAAATAAATATAGTTTCAGCACATTATTAACCACAAAAATAAATATACATTTCATATATAAACATCATCAAGAAAAAAATTAAGAAGAAAGAATAGATCCTTAATCACTCAAGGACACTTGTAAAACTTATTCCCTTCACTTAGAAACTAAAGTGTAGCACCTAAGACAACATAAAGTTAGTAAAAAATCTAAAGAAAAGAATCATGGAAAGAAGATTAATCCATAAAAGCTATGAACTTATACCTCCACTAAATGATAAAAAATGTTTCTAACTTCAACTAAACTTTAAGAACATTAATCGAAACTCAATAGAAGTTAGCAAGAACTCTTAAGATAACATATTTTTTGTCTCTTCTTTCCTCTAGCAGTGGTGCTTTTTTATGTGAAGAGCAAATGAGTTTTGCTTGGCTATTTAGAGAAGAATTTGGAGTGACTTCCAAGTGAGATGATATCACCTTACATCATTTTGCTTGTGCAATCTTGTATCTTCTTAGGAAATATTCTTATTTCATTATTTTCTCCTTACATTTTGCTTTTATGTCCTCTAACTATACAAGAATTTCTTCTTTCCCCAAATTTTGCTCAAATGGCTTTTAATTAAGCAAAAATTTCTCCTTTCTCCCTATATATATGTGACCATCCACTCTTTTAAATTTGGTAAAAATTTGCATTTTTACTATCTGGGGTTAATTCTAAGATGTTCTTAGGTAAAAATACTAAGTTACTCTAAAATGCTATTAAACTTAGATCTTGAATACTTATAATTTCCCAAGATTTTTCCTATTAACTTCTAGTAGATTTTCATCTACTAAAACTATTAAATGATTTCATTAATAATAAAATTCTTATTGATTATTACACATTTTCAAACTCTTTTTATGCTCAAAACATGTTATACTACTTAGTACTTTAACCAAGTAATAAACCACATTAAGGAATGTGACATATTTTTTTTTATGAAAAACCAAGTTTTAATGCATTTTTTTATAGGAAAAACTAGAAATATTCAGCCATGTTTTAAACACACTAGACTTCATTTATCAATTATTTTTAGCCATAAAACAAGTTATACAAGCTACTAAAATACTTTACTAGTAAAAAACTTTAGTGAGAAAATTATTTACTTCTTGAAACCACTAGCCTAAAAACTATTTTTTAGCATAATTTCATAAATTTTCAAGTGTGATTTTAATCGTATTCTTGTTATAAACTCTTAGTAAAAATGTTTAATATCATTAATTAAATAATTTAAAACATAATATAGTAAGTTGTTCTTACAAGATAGAATTTTTCTTCAACCTAATAGTAAGCAAAGCTGTGGAGCTAGCATGCTTGTTTTAATAACATTTTTATCTTCAAACTTGATTTTCACTCATTTTGCCATCTCAAATTTATTTCAAAATATCATGTAACATATTTTGAGTTTCAAAAATAGAATTTCTTGTCTATTTAGGCCAAGAAAACCATGAGCTTCTTAATGCTCACTCACTAAAATTTTCTTTCATTTAAATCATGTTCTTAAACTTTGTTCTTTAAAAAAATCATTTTGAAATCATCTTCTACACAACCAAATTCCTCGAAAAATTTTTCTTGAAAACTTAAGAAAACAACATGTTTGCAAGCAATTCATCATGACATCTATAGCTTTAGTATAACAATCACAAATTATACATAAATATCTTCTAAGAAGAAAAAGAACAGATATCTACTTACTTAAGGATGCTTGTAATAAATTATTCTTTCACCTAAAATCCAACATATAGCTTCTAAAACCATATAGAGTTAATGAAGAATCTAAAGAAAAGAATCACAAAAAGAAGATGAATTTATGAAAATTATAAGCTTATACTTCCTTTATAATATCAAAATGGCTTCCAACTCCAACTATCTTCCAAGAACACTTAAGAAACTAGTAGAATCTAACTATAAAATAGCAAGAACACTCAAGAACTCAATTCTTCTCTCTTCTTTATGTCTCTAATTGTGAGCTCTCCATGCTAGGTGCAAAGAAATTTTCACCTCCACTAAATAGTGTGAGTAAGAATGTTCTCCATGTATGCTTACATCATTCTTAGGAATACTCTTATTCTTAGAATATTCTATTACTTTCTCCTTACGTTTTAATCCTATGCCCTCCAACTATAGAAAATTTTTGCTTTGCCTAAGTTTTGCTCAAATACCTTTTAACTAAGAAAAAATTTCTCTTTTCTTCCTATGTAACAATCCTTTTAAATGGATGGAAATTTACATTTTTTCCCCTTGATTTAATTCTAAGATGTTTAAGTAAAACACTAAGTTACTTAAAATCCTATTAACTTTGAATCTTGAATATTCTTAATTTTTTTCCAATTTTTTTGAAATAACTTCTAATTGATTTTTCCATCTACTAGAATTAATAAATACTTCTAATGGCATGTATAAGTAATTTTGTAAATTATAGACTCGGAGTCATTATCTAACTCAATCTTGTCTATCTTTGACTATTGGATTTTGGTTAAATATTACACATATGTACATGTTTTGACTTTCAAATTTAGTGAACTTTTTCATTGGGTTTTGATTGGTTAGCTTCCTTTTGAAGTGAAGTTATTTTCTAAAAGAGCATTGGCTTGATGAAATCTTAATTGTCGACTGGAATGACAAATTAATCAAAAGGTGAATGATTTTATATATGATATCTATTTTGGTAAAACATTTATTAGTAGAACTTTGTAGAAAGTCATAATCATAATTTTGTTTGAGTTGTAAAAGAGATATAATGACCTAATGAGATACTTAAGTACTCATTATTTTTAGAATAACAAGTAAAGTGTTAATTATCTACTTTATTTTGATTACAAGATTTATGAGGCATATATGCAAATTTGTGTTAATTTTCTAAATATGAAGTGATGCTATTATCATGTTGTGTTGGTTTTATGCCATAAAATTTATTCTATGAGAAACCTATTAATTTATGGAGTTTTTTTTTTGTAAGGATCTCAAATATTTTGAAGAAACTTTATATTTATTAAGATATGGTTTTTATTAGAATATGTATAGAAAAAGTGTGCAATTATTTTCTGATTTTAGGATTTGAAAGGTAAATCCCTTAATTTAAATGTTTAAAACTGTTGGAATGTTTATTCAAAGTTATTTGAATGAGTATTTTGAATATGAGTAAAAGAGAAAATTTGAGAAATTTCTCAAATATATATATATATATATATATATATATATATATATATATATATAATAGTCATGAAAGATCCAATTTGTTTTATAATATTTTCATATGATCTTCAATGTATTTATTATAAAGGAATTAAATTATTCTTTTTAGATGAAGGATAAAGACCTAATTTATATTTGAAATTTTAGGAGTGTTTATCTAACATTATATTATTTAAGAAAAAGAGAAAAATTTTGAAGAAATTTTCTTCTACACTTTGCAAAATTATTGAAATTAATTTAGTATTTGTGGATTATATTATTTATGAAAATACTAATTTATGGATATGTTACTCAAATAAAATGCGTGCATTTTTAAATGCCTCACTTATAAATATGCTGGATTCACAAATAAAATTTCTTGTGAAAAATTTATGAATTAAATTACTTGTTTTGAAATGAGCTATTTTTAAATTAAGATTTTTTAAACTCATGCAAGAGGCATGATAATTATATTTGTGATTTACATGCATTTATTTTTAATTTATGAACTTGAGTATGTTTGCAAAAAAAATAAACCCCTATTTATCAGAGGAAAATTAATTTCTTATAATTAATTTATGTGATTATTATTTTTATTGTTTTACATAGTGCATGCTACATTTCCTTAACTTCAAAATGGAAATTTTAATTATGAAAATGAGAGAAGTTAAGATAACAAAATATTATAAGTGTTGTCACAAAAATATGTGTATTAAGAAACTACTTAGAAAGTTTGGTTATTATGAGATGAATATTATTTATTTAATAAAAATTAAGTATTTATATTGCTCAATTTAATTAAACTTGTTTTATATTATGATGTATTTATTAAATTTTTTTGAAATAGAATATAAACATATTCAATGTAGATTGAGGAATAATAAATTATTGGAATTTTTTAATTATATTAATGAATTTTGTGAAATATCATAATTAATGATATGTCACATAGTGAATTTTTCATTGTATTAAATATACATAAATGATAATTGAATTTCTTATTTTGTTGAGACAGATCTATACAGAGTTCTATTTTTTTTGTTTTTTGGGTCGAACTATACACAGTTCTAATTGATATCTCTCTGCTTCCAATCAAGTGCCATACTTCTCACGCTCCATACTGTGCCTTAAATCGATAAGAACTAACAATATAAATAATTTGATATTTAAAAATAATTTTAAATAATTTCATATTTTATATTGTGCGTATCTAAAAATTTCTTGTACAATAGTCATTTTACATTCATTTGCGATTTGCGACGCGTTGGCATTCATTGACATTTACGCGACGCCAAGTTGGAAAGATGACGGCACGGTCTCAATTTTTATACAGGACCCTTCTAAAATTTCGGGAGTACTTGGCGTTTCGCCATTAAAATTGGTAAAATACTTGGCTAGTATCAGCTTTTCACGGGTTATTAGATTGCACAATTTACTAAAAACCAGTACTGCAGAGAAACAAATTGACAGGGGCTGTGTTTGTCCGCCGAATTGTAAATGATAAAGTCCTGACAAGTGACGAATAGCTATAACTGTTGCATGATTTAATTATTTATTGATTTATAATTAATTATATTAATTAATTTAATCAATTAATTATATTAATTATTCAGATAAAAGCATTTAATAAAATTATTTATTTATAATTAATTATTTATATATAAAATGATAAATAAAAATGTAAGTATATTTTATAAATTATTTAAATATTTTTTATTTTAATATTTTTTATAAATAATATATTATTTTAATTTATTATATATTAAATATTTATTTAAAATTAAATTAATATAATTTTTATAGTTATTAAATTTCTTTTTAAGAAATTAATACAAATACTTTAAATTTTTTGAAAAGAATAAAGTTGAAAATATAAAAATTAATTAGGATAATTTAATCTTTTTTCAAGTTAATCGACTAATAGCCTATTTAAAAGGTTAATATTGCTAGCATTTTGAAAATGATCTTTTAAAAGATAATTAGCTAATTTAATCTATTAATTATCAAACACCGAGATCAACTTATTAACAAGTCAATCAATTAAAAATGTTCTAGCCAAAAATTATTCCAAAAGCTATTTGCTAACAAGTCTAAATTGATATATCAAACAAATTGTTTCATATTTTTTTAATATATTTCTATCAAAATAAAAATTTTCAAATGAAATCTATAATTTTTCTAAAATTATTATGTACATCATTTTTAACTTTATACATGGTCATTATTATTTCCAGAGTTTTGAGATGCTTCATAAAAAAAAATCATATCTATTAATCAAGCAGGTGTGAGGACCACAAAAATTATTTTCAGTTTTTTACTATTACATTTTCATCTGCACTTTTTCTTAAAAATGTAAATCGTACTGTAAATTATGTTATCCTTATTAGATGATGTAAAAAATTTACAATTTTAAATAAATAAATTTTGAATTAATCGTTCAATTTATGCTGCCCGTTTTAGTTTGATTAGTATGAAAATCCATTATGAAACTATTGTCCGGAAGTGCTTAATATAAAAGTTGGGAAAGATATGGAAAATATTGGAAGAGCATACGTGTATTGGACAAGTCTCACCTTTCCAGATCTTGGCCTTCTTTTAGCGTTTGGTTGCAAGGACCTTGCAATAAGTAATTCTTGTTTCCTAGCAGGGAATGGCCCCTCAATTAGAATATTGGGGGACCGTGGGATACCAAAGCCCTCTGGTCTAATTTCTATCGTTACGGAGGGCATTCAATTACAGGAAACTATTACTGTGATTGTTCTACTGTTACAGAATCGCCGTAATTGGAATGAGGGTATAAAAGGCAATTACTTCTCTCAACGACTGCCGATTTATTTCTCAAAATGTCAGTTATGTCGGTTTCAATTGATAAATTAATCTGTACAGTAACTACTTTACGTAAATTCACAGTGACTTTTACTGCAATTGTTCTACTGAGTTTGGGAAGTGCGTAATAGAGGGGTCAGGAAGGAGCAGCCGTTGATTTAGAACACGTATTTAATACTCCATTCAATTTTTATTTATTTTTCGTCGATTTTATACATACCAAAAAAAAAATTTAATTTATTTATTTTTAATAAATTTTATAAATTTTTTTTATATATAAAATTTAAGATAATTAAAAATAAAAAAATAAAAAAAATATAAATTAATTAATATTATAAAATAATAAAATATTTATTAATAAAAATAAATTTTAAAAAATATTTAATATTTTATTAAAATTTTAAAATAATAACTAAAAAATAAAAAAAAATTCAAAATGCAATAGATAAGATAGAGCGAAAGGAGTATCATCCAATGAGATGTCCTTAACGAGGATTTATGGGTAAGGAATTTGAGGGATACCGTGGATGGATCCGCAGGTTCTTCAAATGGGGCGTTTGAAAGCGCTCTCTCTCTCTCCTTTTTTTTGGGGGGGGGGGGGTTCCACCTGATTATGATTCAACAAAAATTAATGTAGATGCCATTGGTTTAAGAGGAAGTCTTCTACGATGATATTGGCCTGATACAATTACGGTATAGTCCTTTGGCTATGGTATGAAAACTTTGACTGCATCTCGACGTTTACGATAGATTTGCTAGCCAAGCACAAGAGTATTTTGGTAGCTAACAACTTTCGCTTTAGAAGGGCTCAAGTTGAGAGTAATTCAAAAGTTGCTATAGGAGCTTTGTTAGATATTTCTTGTTTGTCGATGGAGGGGTTTAACAATTCTCGAATGAGTTAAGCATATACTTGATTTTGCGTCTGATGTTTCCTTAAGTCAGTGTTCTAATTCTAAATCATATAATGAAGTAGTTCATGTGGCGACGAAATGAGTGGAAAGGATAATATGCCGTGGGTCGAATAGTTTGTCGTAGGTTCCACCTGCTATTGAAGATGTTATTCTTTGTAATGTTGCTTATCTACCTTATTAATAAAATTGTCAATTTAAATATGTAACATTTTTTTTATTTTGGATGTTAATTTTATGATTAAATAAAATATTTTTATTTAAAATACCTACTCTCTATTATTTATTTTGCTTCAATTTGAAAATAATTTTTGAGAACAAAAAAATTTTAAAAATAATTTTTCAAAACAAAAATAAAATATATCCAAATATACTTTAAATTCTTCATTTTTAAAGAGAAATTATTCTTTCTTCTACTATTATGATTCTAATTTTAAGTTTTAGACTACAAATATAAATAATATGTCACTTTTTTATTAATATACATATAAATAATATTTTTAAATTTTTTTTTGAAATATAAAAAAAGCCTTAATAAAAAACAATAATTCTCCACTCACTCCTGATGTCCATTTTCAATGATCGAATTGAAATTTTGAACACAAAAAGAAAATCGAATATCAAAATTTTAATACCATATATATAATTTTTAAAACTTTTAAGGCCAACTTAAAATATCATATAAAAATAAAAACATCAAAAGCTTTTGAAAATCGGAATCCTGCTTGTTTCACTTTCCACCGTCGTGGGTCCGCGGTCATTCTCACCTTCACTCGTAACGCAACTAGAACCCACTCGAAGTCACGGTTACTTTGCGTAGGAACACGAGAGAGAGAATGAATATTAGAGAGGAAAAAATGGGAATATTTCTTTTAATTTTAAAGTAGTTAAATTTTATCAAATATAGAATTTTTTGTTTAAATTTCATCAAATTTAAAATTAACATCATTGTCAATGTTAATCATTTTTATTAAATTACATAATTTTTTTAAATTTTTTTAAAAAATTATAATATTATAATGTATTAGTTAATTGTCATTTTTTCATGTATAATTTTACAACTCATTTTTATTATATAATTAAAATTTTATATATTTAATTCAATTTTTAAAATTATATAATATAAAAATTATTTCTAAAAAATTAAAAGATAAGTTAACATACTTAGAGGTGCTCAACGAATTTTGGATCCACGTGTTTGATAAATTAATTGACAAATCTTTTACAAACTAAACTTATTAAGAATAAGTTTATAAAAAAAAAAGTCTAAACATGTTCACATAGACCACAAATTAATGACCTTTTAAAACAAAATAGGCTAATTTGGTGAACTTGTGGTATATATCAAATTAATTGAAAGGAATCCATTTAAAATGCCTCGCAAACCAAGCTCAAATGAATTGGGTTGACGCAAACTTTGATTCAATTTAATTTGTTAAATCCATTAAACTCCGTCAAACATATCATAATATTATAATTTCTATTTTTAAAAAATCTCAAAAATATATGTATATAATTTGATAAAATAATAAATTAAATTAATTATAGTGTTCAGATTTTTTAATTTGGACCTTTCATAATTTATAAATTAAAATTATTAATATCAATATATGTTTAAGGACCCAATAAGTGGATAGAGTAATTAGGTATTTAATTGATCCTTAGACAAAATCCAATTTTATGAATATAAATTCTACAATAGGTAGGATTTATAATTCAATTAATTATTATAAGAAGTTTCTACCTTTCTAATCCTTAATGAAGGCTATTTTTCATTCCATAGAGTATAAAATTACTTTCTCTCTCCCACCGACTAAAAATACGTGAAGGTTTAGCTGAGAAAGAAATATCTAATTAACTACTGTTTGTGATTGATTTTAAAGAAATTTTCCCGTTTGGGCCAATTAGGGAACACTGAATTGATTACAGAAGATCAAATACTATCGTAAATGGAAGATCAGAGGTGGAAAGGTCCGATAATTATTAAATCCTTGTAGTTAAATTGTGTTCATCTAATTACTATGAAAATTGCCTATTAAGTCGCACTTTGATTCGTTGTCCATGATTTGGAAATTTTGTGAATTATAATTTTTTTTTGCAAGGGGGTATCAATTTTAAATTTTATTTTAAAAGAATAATTTTTAAATTTTTAAAATTAAAGAAAGTAAATTTAACTATGCCAAAAATTAAAGGAGGTATTCTGTATTTTTATTCATTAGAAAATCAAACTTATAAGAAAACTGAACTCGGAACACAGATGGCAGATAAAAATAATAAACTCAGACGAGTTGAACTAACACAGGCCCGATCTACAAATTTCCATTACAATAAATAGTTCAACAGACTCTGAAAAGGCGACCCTGGATTCCCTGTATTAACACGATATCCAATTATTGGTACTAATTTACAATTTGACCTCGAATTTTTTATGCATTTAATTCACTTCGAATTAAAGATCAAAGAATATACAGGTCAAACAAGACCACCAAATAAGCCAATAAGGCCCACCAAAATCGCCAAAATTTCCAAGAGAGTAAGAACGAAGTCAACAAAAGCAAAGAAAAACACCCAACTAAGCCCATTGCTAATCAACTTATTAAAGTGAAAAATGTTTAAAAAAAGGCAAAAGAAAATAAAAATCTAAGCCTAATAATGACAATCAACGTGTTAAAGTGAAAAATGTGTTTGATGCTTCATGACGACGATCAATCACTTGCTTCGCAATAGTTTTTTAAATTGCATTCACAACCCTGAAATATAACAATATTACGGTTCTGAGAACTTTTTCATATTATTTTTCATAACTTTATTATACAATATTCCACCCACCTCTAAAATCACAATTTAAAACCGCAACAAAATTCAGGATTTTAGAATTGTGGCTGCAGTTTAAATTAAGATTATTTTTTTTTTAACATATAAAACATGGTAGGAAGGAAGGTTTCTCAACTCTACCAAGCAGAACGTCATTGACATACTGGTATCAGCAGATGCAGCTCGGATGTTACTGTTGTTAAGTTCAATTGGATTTAAGAAAAAGCAACCGTGAAATTAGCCGGCCAGTTGTTACTGTTAGGCTCAATTCAACTTAAGAAAGAGCGATCGAAATTAAAATAATACAATATTGCAGGAAAAATTGTGATCAACTTGATGAATCCAAGAACAATATCAGTAATATTTTAATTACGGACAGTAATTTAATACCATGACTCACGAGCATCCATGGCTACATGACGTGAGTAACTGATGCTTCTATGATTAGGAATAGCAAGCATAGCAGTATGATCTAAGAAATCTTTAAGAGAAACCACAGACTGCAAAATAATTCTCAGATCTTCAGCGCATGAAAATCCAAAGCAACCCACTTTCCGAACCGCATAAACATAAAAAGTGACTGCACCCTTTACGGAACTTGAACCGAGCCATCTCGCACCCGGCGAGCCCCCTTATGAGCCGCTTGTTCACTTCGCCAAGCGCTATCTCCGCCGGCAAATTCCGATCCGCCGCCGCCTTCATCGCCGCCGTTTCGAACACGAAGATAATGACTTTCGATTTCTTGGTGCCGAGGCCGAGCGTGAGAGTGTGCCAGGCCTGGTGAGCTAAGATGGTGAAGTTTGTGGGCAGAAACGCCGTCGTTGAAGGGAAAGGGATAGTTTTGTCTTTTTGGCTGTTTGTTACTGGGAAAGCAAGTACCTTTAGAAGCTCCAGAGGCCTGGCTCGTCGGATTGTGAAGGATTTAACGATGAATTGGCCACCGAAGCGGAGGCCTTTAACGTCGGAGCTTGGTTTGAACGAAAAATCGGAGGTTTGTTTTGCTGTTTGGTCGTTTGGGTGTTGGTGTTTTTGTTTCTTGTTCTTGTTCTTGATTTTCTGGTCTTTTTCGGCCATGGTTATGGAGGGTGGGAGGAGAGAGCGAGAGAAGGAGGGCTTTTTTTTGGTAGAGATGGGTTTTGTCAGTGGACATCGTACAACAAAAACCAATCCGAGACTTTTGACGGCATTTGTCTGCTGGATTTTCTTCCGCACTTTGTTTTCATTTGCATTCGAAAAAGTGCGAGTTTGCTTTCACTGGTGTTTAATTTTGTAAGAATAGTCGCATTACCGGGTATCATAATTATAATTATATCATTTTAGTCGATTTTACGTTATATTTAAAATATAGTAAATATGAGATTTTTTATTAAATTTGTTGTACATAACAAAAATTTGAATCCCACTGTATTATTCAGAACAAATAATTAATAATAATATATTAATTGAAAATTAATAAATTATTTTATTGTATTATAATTATTTATTAAAATTACTTGTCCATTTAATTAAAAATATATAATTATATAAAATGACATGTTTACATATGAATTAAATCAATCCATATTTATTTTAAAATTAAATTATATTAATATAATCAAATTTTTTAAAATAAAAATATAATTATGAAAAATTAGGTTAAATTATTTTTTATAGTATCATATATTTATTTATATTTTTATTTAATTAGATAATTAAGATATAAGATATCACTTAATTAAATAAGAAGGATAACTTGAAAAAAAAATGAAAAGCCATTGACTATAAGCTATAAATTATCATATAAAACTTTTCCAAATTGGAACTTTTTTTGTAAGTAAGCTAGGCTTTATTTCGTATAAATAATTGATAATTAATAAATTAATTGATAATTTATAAGATTACTAATTATGTAAAAAGTATTTTATAAAATTATTTATTAAACTAATTGAAACTAGAAGATGACAAATTATTAATCAAAATAAATATATAAATTAAATTAAAATAATTTATATTTATCTAAAAATTAAATTATATTAGCATAATTAAGAGATTTAAAATACAAATATAATATCTAATATACAATTAATTATATTTTATTAACCTACATAAATTTTATTTTATTATTATTTATAATAGAAATATAAATACTTAAAATATAATTAATTATATTTGATGAAATCACAATTATTTACATACATATTCTTATATATTTATAATTTAAAATAAGGATACAATTATATTAAAATTAAATTAATAAAAAGAATAAAAATAAATTTAAAAAAATTAAAAAAATAATAACTTATAACCTATAAGTTATTTAAGATAACTTATTAAATTAAAATCCCCTTTTTATAAATTAATGCACAAAATACTTTTAAAGACTAGTTTATAATCTATTAACTTGGTCAATAAGTTACAAATTAATTTATCTATTACACAAAATACAAAATATATTTAAATATTAACTTATAACTTATTCACCGTTAAGCTAGCTTATTTGTTACCTAAATACAATTTTAAAAAAATACAAATTAGTTCAATTTGGTTAATTCTTAATTTAATCCTTACTATTTTTATTTATTTGATTCAAACAAATTTTTTCTCGGTCTACTTTTTATCGTGATAGCGAAATTAATGACGTGAAAACTTAAAAATTGATACAAGTTAAACTTTAGAATTTTGCATAATGATAATTATAGTTTACAATGTGTGAAATGGATATACAGGGAGTTTTTATTGAAAAAAAAATCTATTAAGTAGTAAATTAGGAATTAAAATTAAATCTAATAAGAACTCAATTGGAAAAGCTTATATATGAAATACACAAATAAAATTGTCAATTTTGTTCATAAAATTATAAAGTGCAGATAAAATGATTCATAAATTACATAAATTTATAATTTTATGCATAAATGATAGTTTATATAAATAATTTTGTCTCTCAATCATATTATTTAGAAATGAAATTATATGTATAAATTTGCATAAAGAAATGAAATTTTATATACAAATTATTATTTAAGGATAAAACTACAACTTTATATAATTTAAAAATAATTTTTTCAACACTTTATAATTTTAAGGATGAAATTAATAATTTTGTTCCTCACAATGATCTATTAGCCATTTGGTAAGTATCACAAATAAATTATATAGACACACTTCCTACAATTTGAGTGAAAAAAGTTCAGAGAAAACTTAATATATAATCATTTGATCATGTTTAAATAATGAGATTTATTTTAAGAGCTCTATATGTTAAAATTTTATTAATTTAATATTACTGATATGTTATACATAGTAGATATAGAAGTTCTTTCCCCCAGAGTCATAATTATTATGAGTTTATTTACTTCGGTTGCAATTATTTTAATGATATCTTGAAGAAAGAAAATAGAAAGAGCATTGGTGAAAAAAAGAAGCAGAAGAAAGGATTAGAATTTTATTGATTTTGAATTAAAATTCAATATTTAGATATTAATTATATGCTAATAATAATTTGAGCATTAATTTATTCTTAATTTAAAACTAGATAATTTTTTTTACATGTATCACATAATTTAGGAAGATAAATTATATTTTATCCTAATTTTATTATTATTTTTATTTATATTTTAATAAATAAAATGACTTCTTCTTAAATTTTAGTAATCACTCAAATATTCAACTATAATAATAAATTATTCTATTTCTTAAAATATAGGTGAAGATAGTAATAAAATTTTAATACTAAAACTAAATAAAAAATATTTCCCACCAAGAGACAAGTGATCTAGAGCAAAACAATAAGGTAAACCCCATATCAAGTGAGTATGATGCAAATTTTTTCGGTGCGAGAGGAAAAAAGTGCCATTTTTTCTTAAGAAAAAAGTCATCATTTTTTTGACCCAACTCATATTAAATAGAAACTAAAATATATGGATGAGGATGATATACCGAATCGTATATAAAGCAAATATAACTAATAATCCAATATAACCCATAGAGTACAGACAATTGAACTAGCTAACGAAGATAAACAGTAAAAATTGTCATTGTTATGTTACTGAATCGTGATTGCCAACAATATTTGTAGATTGTTGTTAAATACTAATTATTAATTATTAATTAATTATATTTAATATTTTATTTTTATTTTAATAATTTGATAAATAATAATATAATTAATATTATAATAATATTTAATATTAGATTTGTATGTTAATAATATATTATTATTAAAATTAATATTTTTATTTATTATATTACAAAAAATAAAAATATTAAATACAGTTAATTATAAATTAATAATAATTCTAAAAATTATGATTAGCATTTGCCAATTATTTAAGTTGCTTTTATGATTTTATCATGTTATATTCAGAGAATGATAATAAATGAAAAATGCCAATATCACAGATTCACGCGTTCACAAGTAAAGTGGGTGACGTCCCTTTTTAGGGTAAGTCCTCGGAAAGGAAATAAAAAAGAGGGGGGTGGGGGTGGGGGAAAGGCTGTTCCCTAGAACACAAGTTCTCAATTTCTCAATAAAATTGAGGATATATATATTTAGGAAAGATAAAAATATATAAATTATTAGGAAGTTTAGTACAAAAATTTGAATAAATATATTTCTATATCTAAAAATGAATGTAAAAATACCGCATTTTCTAATAGAGGGTCTCGTGGATCTCAATTTCTTTATCAAAGTATATGAGAGTGAAAATGAAAGACATGACGTAAAAATAATAAAATTCAAAAGAATTTTTTTATGAATAAAATTAAAAAAACACTTTTGAGTCCATATTTTCTTTTTTTTTCTCTTTTCAAAATTAAAGTAAATTAACAATGTAGAAAATGGAGGAAAAACCAATCCGCTCCTCACTGTGTCCTAAATTTTCTGTAAACATTAAACAAAAAAAGTATGTATTTATCATTTTCTATAGAAAAAAAAAGTAAAAATTTTCTCAGATTTTTTTTAAAAATATTTTATAAATTAAACAGTATTTTTTTGTAATGTACATATCTAAAATCTTAAGGTTGAAAACTTAAACAAAATAAATGATAACATCAAAATTTAAGTGAGGTATATTAGGATTGCAGACTGCGCTTCTTTGAGAAATCATTTACCTAAGAAACATTTGCCTTGACCAGTAAATGTGTGAATGCATTTATGAGACGAATATTGTCATTGATAGCACATTTAAGTCAGCCACCGGAAGAAAATAAATGAGTATTATATTTTGAGATCACAAGTGTTGCAAGCACCGACACAGAACAAGTTAAAGTTTTAATCGCCTATTCATCCGTACATTTTCATTTAATTTTTAATTAGTTTTTTGTGATGAAAAACAATTTAATTAAATTTAAGTTATTCTACAACTTTTTCTAATTTCATCTAATTTTCAATTAAATTTTTATAGTTAAAATTTTTGGAATAGCCTTATGTTTATTTTATTTTTAATTGAATGCTTCTTATCATTTTTCCGTTAAATTTTGACAATAACTGGGGCACACGTGAACATTAATTTGTTATTAATTTATGGTATGTAAGGCATGTAAATCCAAATTTTCTTATAAAAATGAAATAATTTCATAAAATATTTACACGTTATTTCTTATTTACAATGCAAATGAAAATGGTAAATGACCTTTACGTCAATAATCATCATTAAAATATATCAATAAAGAGTCGTTTGATTCGCATAAAAAATAATTTTCTATAGAAAATATAATTTTTTAGAAAAATAATTTTTTATATAAATTTTTTGAAAAATATTAATACTTGTTTGATTGACATATAGGAAGTGATACTTCTTGTAAAATAACTTCCTATATTTTATTTAGTTCAACTTGAAATATCCTAAGAAATATTTATAAAATAACTACTATATCCTCAATATTATTATAATATAAAATAATAAATTTTAGTTATCATTAATTAAATTTAATAAAAATAATTTTACCATTTTATCAATAAATAGGATGGGAAATAGAATTTACCCAAGAAAATGCGAGTAAGTAACTTTTTATATTCTATGGAAAGTAGGATTTCCTAAAACGTTTTATTTTCTCTAATTTATAAGATAATTATTAATCAAACAATCCACCAATTTTCTATTTTCTAAGAAATTGAACTTTTCATATTATTGAGACGAATCAAATGATTTCAAAGTGTTGCCTACACATATCAATTGCTAAGAGTTAAAGGTTGGTTTGGCATGCATTTTTTACAAAATTAATTTTATTTTATTTTAATAGAAATAATTTTAATTTATTAAAATATAAATTTTATCATTTGAAAATTTTATTAAAAATAATGATTTCAATCCATTTATAAATGAATTATTTTGTTTGAAATGTATTGAAAAATATACGAAATTTAATTAAAAGGTAAATCTTGATTATATCATAATAAATGTAATGTTGGAAATAGGATATTTTTTTTAATATTATGTATTTTAAGTTGAATAAAATGAATTTTAATAAAATTCTTGTAAAATTTGATGGATTTCAAAATGGTATTAATATAATTAAAATAGAAATTATAAATAAAATGAAGTAAAATTCTTTTTTATCTAAGCCAAACATTATTTTAAAAATAAAGTTATTTAAAAATAAAATAAAATTTTATTTTTAGTTATGTCAAATAAGTGATAATTGAATATAACCTAAAAAACGATAAAGGATATCTAATTACAAACAAAAAAATAATTATAAATTAAAAGCATTTACTTTAAGTGACATATCATATTCTTTGAAAATTTTACCTTCATTTACATAATAGGTTCAATCCTAAGATCTAAGAATTTAATTATAAGAATTTAATGGTTGAACCACTTTTGCTATTACTAAACAAAAGAAAAATAAATATAAGAATTTAATTATAAACTTTTAAATTAACAAAATTTATTTATAATTAAATGAGCAGAGTAATTTGACCTTTAATTAACATAGAAGTGTAATTTTTGGTATTTTTGTAGAAGTGTAACATTTAAATGTTAGAAATTTTAAAGCCTCATATTAATTTGTAAATACTTATTAATATTAATATTATTTTATACTTAATATTTTAGTAAATATAATGCATGGGTGGTGTATGTTATTTAGGCCTAATCTAAGTTAATTAGGCATGAATTTTATGATGAACGGAATTTATAACTCAACATAATTAATAAAAAGGGTCCCTTCACTTCAAAAACATATGATGTGCATTTTATTCTATTCAGAGTATAGGTAGGATTTTTTCTCTGGGAGAGAACTTACAATATGTTTCTATGGAGGGAGGATGACCTGTATCACTGATTCTCTCTTGTTTGTGTTTTTATATATACTTCACATGGTTAAAGATGCAATTAGGAGATTGGAAATGCAAAAATTAGGAATTCACTAGTTTGATGAATAAATGTATTTATAAATATGTTTTTACCTAATTAACTAAAAAGAAATTTATAATGCTAATTAAATCATGCTTTAGTATATGATGAATTTGGGAAATTTCATGAGTAGAATTAATATATGGCAATAATAATATCAGAGCATGATTTATCATATGCCATTATTGTTTTAATTATGGTAATTTTGAGTAAAATTATATGTGTTTTTCTCTTTTTTACTATGATGATTTTAAAAATCATTGAGTCCAATAATATTGATTTTATTATCAGTTTCATAATATAATGATAGCATATACATACATACATATATATATATATATATATATATATATATATATATATATATATATATATATATATATATATATATATATGGTATTTTAAACTATTGAGGTGTGAAGAATGTGAATATGCATTACAATACATGAGTCTAATCTTTATAGTATATGAATGGATTAAACCTTGACATGTATATATATTCATTAGCATATTTAGTATATTGCATTATTATTAGTTTTATCACTTCTTTCCTGTATTTAAGCCAATTTCTCTTCATCTTTATGAATATGAGTTTCTATTCGACCATGCATACATATATGCTAAAGGTACCATATATATATATATATATATATATATATATATATATATATATATATATATATATATATATATATATATATATAAACACATTTTGAAAATTTATGCTTTGGATTACAAACCTATGTGTGCTTATATGTCTAGTGAATTGGTCTTTGTCAATGTAGGAATTCTTCCTTGATGGAATATGCACATAGTAGCTTTTTTC
This sequence comes from Sindora glabra, assembly GCA_020226215.1. Classification (NCBI taxonomy): domain Eukaryota; kingdom Viridiplantae; phylum Streptophyta; class Magnoliopsida; order Fabales; family Fabaceae; genus Sindora; species Sindora glabra. The sequence goes on from JAIUCU010000057.1 coordinate 24,118, forward strand.
TTTTTTAGGAAAAAATTTGCACTCTCCATGGTTTTGGAAGCATGTTGCACATTGCTTGTTATTGTTAGAACTATCTATGTTGCCTAAAATTATACATGAATTGCATACCATTTTCTTTATTACCAATTTGCTTTTTTTTATTGTGAATGCTATGTATGGGATGCATTCCATTTTTATTTAGCATTCATAATATGGGTATTTGGCTACTATGTTTCACTAGGAAATTTGGATAGTGTTTCTACTAAATTTTTTATGATTTCCTTCAAAGTTCTAATTGAGTATCTTGAGGTGTTAATTATGTTAATGTATATGTCCTAAAACCAATCATATTGATGATTGTAAATTTGAATCGTGTTATTTTAATGGCAATTCCAATTATCATATTTATACATATATTGTCTGCGTAATATATTTAATTATGATAATAATCTTAAAATAATTATATTCTTAAATATCCTTAGTCATATATTATTGAGGATTAGGTTGCTTTGATATGTTAAGACTAGCATGTGTGGTGACTTATATGAGATATTAAGTCCACACATGAGTACAAGTTAGAGAACTTGTATACTGGACCAACTTACCCTAAGAATACTATATGGATCATTATGTGAGTGTCATAAATAATTATTAGTGATCATTATTAATATGGTCCTTTGACTTGAGATCTTCAAGGTTCCCTACATGTGAGTTTCATATTTTGATATTACTCTATGTCACTCATGGTTGAGTAAAAATAAGGGTAGTTATTGGATATATCACATATCATGCGGAGGAATTTATGTGATTAAGATAGAATTTATCCCTCCTATATAACAGGAATGACATATGTGGGTCTCTTGATTAAGTAAGGTTGAGAAAATACATGGTCATACTCAAGTGAATTAATATAGGATATTAATTACATTTATTTTAATTAGCTTACTTAGGAATCAAGAAACATTTAGATTAGACTATATGGGAATGATATGGTCCATGTCTCGTACTCAATCTAAATGTCTAGGATAAAAGGACATAGATGATAGTCACGTATAAAGGTTCATTGGAATCACTAATTTTCTCATTACTTGGATAACAATGATATGTTGCTAAACATCACTCATTGTTTATGATCATGAATATGATTTATGATCATTTCTAATGTAATGAGAGTTTGTAGGGTCGCACACTTAGAACTTAGTGGATTTAGAATTGATGGACTAAATTGTTTGGACCTAATATTTAGAAATTTCATATTATAATTATAAGACCCAATAATAAGCCTATAATTATACATAGAATAAAGTCTAATTAGTTAGGATTTTCTATACACCTATTTAAATAGGCTTATTGGGTAATAATACATAATTATGCATGCATTCTTAACATAGAAAAACTTAGTAGCTCCTTTGAACCTTTGGAGGGTGTGGCTAGTATTACGAAATGAGAGGAGATGAATTCCAATTGGTGGATGTAAGATGTTTGTTGGTGATTTGTGGATTCGTATGAATACCTCGGAGTTTTCGACTAAAAGGAAGTCGAAAAAGTGATTAACGAACAAGTCCCTAAGTCATCGGAAAGATATTGATCAAATCCTATTCTAATATAATATTTTGTATGGATCCATTGACTGGGATCAGTTAATTTCACTACACTTGTTTGACTCCTGATCCCAACAAATTATTGGTTATCGAGCTTTGATGGTTGTTTAAGAGAAAGAACCTGTTTAAGAGGTGAAATTCTTCAAGGTTTTTTTGGAACCGTTAGCATGTATTTAGCAAAATTATGGGATAACCAAACTGAATTTCTTATATGTATTTTATATAAAATAAATAGCTTTTTTATTTAATTAAAACACATTTTCTGGAAGTTACATATTAGTTTGAGTGTTGGAATGGTGTCACAATTCTTAAAACTATTATGCATAATTTTGAAAATTTTTGAAAAATTGAACTCCATTTTCTAACACATTTTTTTGAATGATTTTGAGTGGATCGATTATAAAATCATTTTTAAAATGATTTTGTGTGATATTGGTGCAAAAAAATCCTATGAAAATAACATCAAAACCTTAGCTTATGTTGTAGGTCAAGGCCAGGTTGAAATAACCCAAATTGTACATCATGGGCAAAAGTGATGAAGTTAGCCTCACGCACACATGAGGCACGTGTGGCTTATGTGCAGCCCTAAGGCCACTTTTTGGTAGTGGTGGTTATACCATTATGCTCCATCTTTAAGCAAGTAATTGTAGCCATTTTTTAAAATTAAAATTTTTTAGTTAATTTTTTACATTTTATTTAAGTGTGCTTAAAATTATTTTAAGCAAAAAATGTTATTATGTGATTCCCATCCAATAAGTTATCCTTTAAAACTTTGTAGTAATTTTTTACATCCTTTAAATGATGTAATAATTTTCTTGAATATTAAAATTTTATATGGGAATTATTATTTACTTATATATGCCATCAAATTTTATGCAATGGAGTATTCATTTTAGTGAGATCAATTGCATGAAATTTTATTCAAAGGCTTTGGAAGAAAAAAATATTTTAAAATTATATAAGGAAAAGATCATATTGATATTATTAAATAATTTTTAGTATTATATTATTAGGATAGTATGTTAACAATAATATGAATGTAAAATAAAATGTTATATTTTTAAAATTTTTAAACACCTTTTCAATAAAGAGTGTGATGTTTGACTTCTATATCATGTTATAAGATCTCAAATGTCCTTCAGTGTTAAATCTTATAATATGATACTAAATATGGTTGCATAATTAATTTTGTAAGGAAAGTCATTAGCATGATTAAGGTATTTACATGCAGCAAAACATTAATATATTTCTTTAGTTTTTATGTTTAAGGAATAAGATTTTGTAATGCTAAATAAGACAAGTTATGATGAATAAGGTTAAATTCTAGAAACTATATCTAGTGATATTAGAAGAGAAATTCATTATTAGTTTGGATGCAAGTGTAAAGCTAAAACAGGAATATAAAAATTGGTTGCACATGAACTAAGTTAGTTTAATGGTTAATAAATATTCTATAGACTAAGCCATTAGATGGAGCATCCTTGATCTCATGAATACTTTGACCTTTTTGTTTTCCATTATAAAAATTTCATGAAATTTAATAAAGTGAAAAAAAGGTCATGATCTCTTATTACTTAAGAAAATAACCCATAATGAGGTTAATGGAGTGTAAGCGCACATTTTGAAATTTATGAATTATTATAAACTTGATGAGCATGAAGGTTAATATGAGGGATAGTTTTTTTGACCTGGCATGTACTAGAGGTGTTTTTTATAAGATAAGATATTTTGAAGGTATTATATAATGCCTAAAAGTGTGAATAAACAATCAATGAATTGATATCTATTATTAAGTGGAGAAAAACATGAAAAGGAAAATGTTCAACTAGATCGCCTTATTTCTCATAGTTTGACTTCAAAATAAAAGACAGTTTAAGGAATAATTATCGAGAATTCTTACATGATAAGGATAAAAGAAAAATAATTGCCTTAAGAAACATAAGAAAGTTTATTAGAGGCAGAGATGATTGTTTACTTTTGAGTTTTGTTTTGTACCAGAAATGCAATGTGTTTTACTAAAAGAACTTATTTTCCAATTATCATATTTTAACAAATAAAATTTATTTTGATGTGTTTATTCTAAGTACATGTTTTGATAGGATATATTAGTTCTTTACAAAATTTATTTTAAAATTTAATCTTAAAAATATTTCTAGGCCTTAGATTAACCATTCTTTTAGAAGAATTTTATGAATAATGGGAGCTTTAAAACGCCATAAAAGGTGGGAGTTAGAAATAAAGTATGATGACTTTATTAGAAACTCGAACTGATAAATTTGCTTTTGTCATCATATGGTCTGGTCTAATGTATTCACTAGAGCAAAATAGTTATGAAATTGCTCTAAGAATGTCCTATAAAAACAAATCTAATTTTGAGTTCAAAAAGGCATGCTTAAAGGAAACTAGGTCCAAGATTAGGTTGGTAATTATAGGAATGTGCTTAGAAGGAAACTGTAGACTATAAAGAACTTCCTTTCTCCTACCATTTTAAAACTCATTCTAAATCATTGTGATATAAAATAGCTCATCTATGTGGGAGCTATGATTATTGGAGAACAAAATAATCTTCCTAAATTGTGACTTGATAGAAACAATATGAAATAGTCAATAGTTTCTGAAAGGGAAAAATAAAGATGCCTGTCCATATAGTTATATCTTAATTTTAATGAGATTGTAATTTCTCTTGAATTTGAGAAAAGCAATACAAACTAGTGTATAGTAATGAATATAGGTATTTTGGTTGTACATAACAATGACATTTTACTAGTTGAAGACAATGTGGATATATTAGTTGAAGCAATGGAATTAAATTCAAATTAAAAGGCTTAAGAGTACCTTTTTGTATAAATAAATAGATATTAAGGTTTTTTGTGATAGGTTCTAAGGATATTTAGTTTGTCTTAATAATCATGCTAGAAAAGGCTCAAGATATCGATGTGCTTTCATATTTGTCATTAAGGATTTTTGTTAGGCCCATTGTTTTAAAAAAATAAATGATAATAAATATATCTTATACATTAGTCATAGGTAGTTTAATGCATGTTCATATATAGTACTTGAATGATACAAATGATTACATATTAATCTGTATGTTAGGATTCGAATCAACATACGCAACGAAATTTTAAAATTTTGATCCAAAACCTTCCTAGGATCTATGCAAAAGTCATAAACTAGTATTAGGGTTTTACCTTATTTGTGCTTGTGTTCTTTCTGAACGAATCCTTGAGAGACCAAAATGAATCAAATGACAACCGAAAGGTACAGCGTCTCTACGGTATCTACAAGGAGTGAATAACGACTTTTCCCCTCTGCGAAGCTACTAGGATTCGTTTCTTTCACTAGGATTGAGTTTGGACATTTTCTAAAGTGATTTAGGGTTTGATTGAAGCCAATGTATGTTGTGTAATGTGCTGCCTTCAAGTCCTTTTATAGAACTAAGGTATATCACAATCCTAGTCCCACTAGGATAATGCTTCAAAAATTATAATCACACTAAATAATTATCACCTTATCCTTATCCTAGAGAGAGTGAGAAGAGATATGACTTATTTATTAATTATCTAATATTAGATAATAATAATATTATCTCATAATATAATTATCTAATATCTAATAATATAATTTTTCGATATTACTTTAATATCAAATAATATCACATAATATATAATATATATATTACGTGAATAAATATATATTATCTTAATAATATATATATATATATGCATGAAAATAAGTCTAATTAATTAAATTTTAGTCCAACTAAAATTAAATTAATTATTATCTCATTCTTACTCCTTTTGTATAATCCTGTAGGCTCTTGCTACGTTGATAATGACTTATTTTAGGCCATAAACAGTGAACGGTATCTAGCAATAGATCACTGCCACTCAAGTAGTAAAAATATCTATGATTCGACATCTACGTAATATATAATCACTATTTTGTATCATAATCCTTTTTGTAATAATATTCAAATCAAACTGGAGGCATGAAGTGTGTCATTCTCATCAATGTTCAATTTATATTTCTTGATATTGAGTAAACTTAAAATAAGTGATCAATATCACATATTGATCTAATTGAGCATGGCCATACATTTCTAAGTCTCACTCAATCAATGGGTCCAAGGACATTTCTCTTTTATACAAGAGTAACAAAATCCCATTTACATCACTTACTTCCTTCTGCATGATTTATGACATACTCAATCAATGTCCTGCTCACCATCCTAATTAAAGGTGACATAGGATGACATTAAAGTGAGTAACTCCTCATGTAGGCAACTGTAGTAACTTCAGGTCAAAGGACTATGTGTATTTATGACCATATTAGAATAACTAATAACATATTTATCCATACAGTATTCTCACAGTAGGTCAGTCTAATACATTGTTCACTAACAATGTACTCATGTATTAACTTGATATCACATATTCATGATTCATAATCATCAATCACTATACATACTAATCTCAATGTATTATTACTATCCTTTTCGTAATAATATTCAACTAGGGGCATTTTAGGAATAATAAAACTATTCCAAGAATAATTATTATATTTAAATTATAATTTATGAAAAATAAAATAAAATATAATAATTATATTGCCAAAATGAAACGTAATACATTGTGTAATATTACAATCATCTCTATGATTAACTCCTAGGACACACATTAACAATCTCCTACTTGGACTAAAGTCAATCACTCATGTATCTAATACCAAGTGATATAGTATGACCATCATGCTTTTTTTATGTTAAAGGCTTTGTCAGTGGGTCGGTGATATTATCATCAATTGGTAATTTACATATCTTCACATCTCCTCTATTAATGATTTCACGAATGAGATGGAAGCGCTTAAGTATATGTTTAGATCGCTGGTGAGATCTAAGTTCCTTAACTTGTGCAATGGCTCCATTGTTATCACAATAGAGATTCACTGTGTTTGCAATGCTAGGAACAATACCAAGTTCAATAATGAACTTTTTGATCCAAACAGCCTCTTTTGACGCATCAAATGTTGCAATATACTCGGCCTCTGTAATAGAATTGGCCATTGTTTCTTGCTTTGAACTCTTCTAGCATACAACACCACCATTTAAGCTAAATACATAACTTCTCTGCGATCTAAAGTCATCCTTGTCAGATTGGAAACTAGCCTCAGTGTAATTTTTTACAATAAGTTCTTCCTCTCTTTCGTATATTAAGAATGAATCCTTAGTTCTTCGCAAGTATTTAAGGATATTCTTAACGGCAGTCCATTGATGTTCACCTAGATTTGATTAGTATCGACTTATCATGCTCAAAGCATATGAGATATCAGGACAAGTATATATCATGGTATACATGATAGATCTAATTACTGATGTATATGGTATCTTATTCATGCGGTCCTTCTCATCTTGTGTCAAAAGACACTGAGCTTTGGAAAAATTTATACCATGTGACATAAGCAAAAATCCTTTTTTGGATTCTTGCATATTAAACCGTTTTAACACTTTATCTATGTATGTACTTTGACTTAGGCCAAGCAATTTTCTTGATTTATCTTTATAGATCTTAATACCTAATATATAGGTAGCTTCACCTAAGTCTTTCATCGAGAAATAATTCCTTAACTAAGTCTTTACTGTTTGTAGTGTAGGGATATTATTTTTGATGAGTAGTATGTCATCCACATACAATACAAGGAAAACAATTGTGCTCCCACTAACCTATTTGTAAACACAAGATTCATCTTCATTTTTTATGAAACCAAATTCTTTGATTGCTTCATCAAAACAAAGATTCCAACTTCGTGAAAAGCTTGCTTTAATCCATAAATGGATCGTTGTAGCTTACATACCTTTCCAGCATTTTCAGGAGTGACCAACCCTCAGGTTGTGTCATGTACACATCCTCGAGAAGCTTTCCATTAAGGAAAGCAGTTTTGAAATCTATCTGCTAGATTTTGTAACCATAAAAAACTATAATAGCAAGCAAGATCCGAATGGATTTAAGCATGGCAACTGAGGAATAGGTCTCATCATAGTCTATACCATGAACTTGCCTATAACCTTTTGCAACTAATCGCCTTTAAAGGTTTGCACATTACCATCCATGTCGATTTTCTTCTTGAAAATCCACTTGCACCTAATGGGTTTTACCTCTTTAGATGGATCAACCAAAGTCCATACTTGATTAATATACATAGAATCCATTTCAGATCTCATGGCCTCAAGCCACTTCTCATAGTCTAGCCCTTTAATAGCTTCTTGGTAGGTTATGGGCTCATATTGATCCATGAGCAAAACATCGCCATTTTAAGTCACAAGAAATTCATATTTCTCGGGCTCATGGTATATCCTACCAGACCTACGTGGGCCTTGTGTTACTTGGGCTAGTTCCTGAGCCATATCATTTTGTAGTCTTTGTTCAGGCTCTATTATAGGTTCAGTATTATTTTCTAAGTCTTGCATTTCTTCAATTTCTACTTTCCTCCCACTGTTTTTCTTAGAGATAAATTCTCTTTCAAAAAAAAATACTAGTTCGTGCGATAAATACTTTGCCTTCACTAAGATTGTAGAAATAGTATCTCTTAGTTTCTTTAGAATACCCTACAAAGTAGCACTTATCTAATTTAGGTTTAAACTTATCAAAAACTTGACATTTTACATAGCCCTCGCAACCCTAAATCTTTATAAAAGATAAGGTGGGACGTTTTCCAGTTTATATCTCATATGGAGTCTTTTGAACCGTTTTAGAAGGAACACAATTGAGTGTAAAAGTAGTTGTCTCTAAAGAATATCCTTAAAAGGAAATTGAAAGATCTATATGACTCATCGTAGATCGTATCATGTTTAACAAGGTACGATTCCTCTTTTTTGAAACACCATTCCATTGTGGTGTTTCAGGTGAAGTGAGTTGTGATACTATACCACACTTCTTTAAATAGTCATCAAATTCTTGGTTTAAGTATTCTCCACCTTGATTTGATCGAAGTATTTTAATACTTTTGTCAAGTTAGTTTTGCACTTCATTCTTGAATTCCTTGAACTTTTCAAAAAATTCTGATTTGTGTTTCATAAGATATATATATATCCATATCTACTGAAGTCATTAGTAAATATAATGAAGTATTGGAAACCTCCTCTAGTAGGTGAACTAATAGACCCACATACATCAGTATGTATAAGACTTAATAGATCATTAGCCTTTTCACTGTGTCCAATGAATAGAGCTTTAATCATCTTACCTAATAAACAATATTCACATACTTCATATGATTCAAAATCAAATGAATCCAAGAATCCATCTTTATGAAACTTGGATATGCGCTTCTCATTTATATGGCCCAAACGACAATGCCAGAGATAGGATGGATTTAAATCATTTGATTTAAATCGCTTAGTGTTTATGTTATAGATAGACATTTCAAGATCAAGAATATAGAGTCCATTGAACATTTGTGCACTGCAGTAAAACATTTCATTTAAATAAATTAAACAACTTTTATTTTTTATTATAAATGAAAAACCTTTCTTGTTCAAACAAGAAACAAAAATAATATTCCTGCTAATGGCAGGTACAAAATAACAATTCTCTAATTCAATTACTAAACCAAAAGGTAAAGATAAATGATATGTTTTTACAACTAGGGCAGTAACTTTTGCTCCATTGCCAACTCACAGGTCCACTTCACCTTTAGCCAGAGTTCTACTCCTTAGTAGTTCCTGTACATTTGTACAAATATGAGAACCACATCTGGTATCTAATACCCAAGATATAAAAGTAGAAACATTAATTTCTATAACATAAATACCTGAAGCGAAAGTCTCACTTCCTTTTTTCTTTTTCAGATCTTCTAGATAGACCTTGTAATTACTCTTCCAATGCCCGGTCTGACCGTAATGGAAGCATGTCCTTTCCTTAGCCACAACCCCTTTTGGTTTCAGTGCAGAAGACTTAGACTTGGGCTTGCCTTTGGATTTGGAATCCTTCTTATTTTTGCCCTTACCTTTGCCTTTGCCCTTTTGAACCATCATTATGGTATTGAGTTTAGTCTTTTGTAAATTTTGTTTAGTAGTTCTTAACATGCTTAATAGTTCTAAAAGTTGTTTTGTCAATTTCATTCATGTTATAATTCATGATGAATTGGCCATAACTCTATGACAACGATTACAGAATTAAGTCAATAGCTAACTCTTAGCCTAGTGGAGCACCCAATCTTTCAAGGTTTTCAACATACCCAATCATTTTAAGTACATGAGATCCAAACAGGGTTTCCTTATGCCAATTTGCACTGAAACAATGCTTTTGTCACCTCAAACCTTTCATGTCGAGCTTAGCCTTCATAAAGCATCTTAAGATGCTCAAGCATGTCATAAGCTTCCATGTTATCATATTGCTTCTGAAACTCAGAGTCCATGGTAGCCAGCATGAGATAATCGATATCTAATACGTCATCATGATACTTCTTATAAGAATCCTTTTGAGCCTGAGGGGCACTAACTTTAGGTTCTTGAGGAACAAGTTCCTTTAGGACATACATTTTTTGCTAATGTTTAAGGACTATCCTTAAATTCCTGTACCAATGCAGGAAGTTTATCCTATTCAATTTGTCCTTCTCAAGGACTAATCGCAGTGATAGATTATTTGATGTATTAGCCATTGGTTATCTACTTTAGAAATATGCAAAGTAAGTATTAAGTTTCAAACATTTAATAAGGTCTTTTATTAAATGTACCTCTCACTATTTTATTCAAATTAATAACTCTCACTATTAATTTAGAAAGTCACATTGTCTAAGCTTTCTAGTAGGCCAAGATTCATATTTCACTAAGCCTTAAGTTAGCTTTGGCTAATCACTTCAAACTTAGTTATTTAGGTAGGCAACACTCACCAATTGTATCATATAAAACTCTTGGATAGTTAGGTGAACAACACTTGTTCTAGTCTATTTTATGAACTAAAACTTAACTATATGCCTCTAAGTCTCAATCTTATTGAGATATCCTAGTTAAGTCGGACCCAATGCTTGACATTCAGATATTACTATTATCCGGTCGCGTCTCACCAAGATAAATAAGGTACTTTGCTTTGGTAAACCTATCTTATGTCGATCGAGACCTTGATGAGTGTCAAGCATTGGAAGGCATCGTTTAATTATTACTAACTTAATATTTCAGATGAGGGATTTTAATTTAATCATTATTAGATATCACCATAACTAGTCTATTTATTCATGTAATATGTCTAGCATATCTCATACATCATATAAAGTAAATGAATAAAATAGACTATTGCATATCACATATCAAGCAATGGATAAAACTATCATATAGCAGGAACATATGCTATCACATAGTAAATGCATGCTCATCAATATCATCACATAATAAAGAAATCAAAATGTCACAGAGTATGGCCTAAAATTCTATTTTCTAATAATATTCCTAAACTAACTCCTTAGCTTTTTCTTGTCCTATAGCTCTTTAGCTTCTCCTCATTCCAAGCAAAGGTTGCTCCATTGTGATTACAATTTTGTAACAGAAACCTGGAGTTACATTCGGGGGGAAGTGAGATGAGAAAAGAATATACATTAGAAAAATAAAAAAGATACGACACACAGGTCCTATTTAAAATCTATCCATTAAAAACTCTAAAGGCCATACTATGTAACACATTCATGCATCATATGTAATAATTGCTAACAAATATATGTGACCAAGATAAGCAGGATGATTGACTTATATATTTCATAACATAATCATCATTAAAAATCATGTTTTAAAACAGCACCTTAAGAACAAAAATGATTTTTGAATGCTATGCAGAGTTAGCACGGTGAAAAATTAAATTTATCTGACATTCAGATTATAATTTTTTCATCAATAATTGACACAACCCCTTTAGTCGAATAATTCAACCTTATTTGACATTCAAATCATAGTTTCAAAGTAGTATTTACATCAAAATAAAGTGGACAGATTTCATTATATCAAATAGATCCAACAAAGTTCAAATACATTAAACCATTCACAGCATAAGCTTCATACATGAGTCCAAATTTATTTAATCACATTAAACGAATTTAAACTAATCTATATACGAAAACAAACTTAGAACTAATCACATTAATTATGTGTAGAATAGATTCTATTCATAAACACAGAGTATATCATATATATAAAAACTGATTTAAGGAATAAATCTGATTAATTCCAATTCATAACAGAACTTTCTTATTTCAAAAAATAATTTTCACATATTAAATCATGTACACGCATTAATCCTATTTGTTCTTATCAAAACAGAACCCAAAATCAATCACGAAAATATATTCAGATTCAAATTAAAACCCAGAATTATACATGAAACAGATTTGAATATGAACTAGAAAACACATAATCAGATTCATTTAATTAATGTCATTAATTCTTAATTAGAATCAAAATATAAATTATATATATCATACATAAACCAAACACGAGTTTATATATATCACATATATATCTAGTTTAAACAGAAACTAATTTGATTTTATTTATCACGTATATATTCATCAAACACATAATTCTGAGTTAAACCAAAATAGAATATTTATGATATAAACATTCAGAAAAATAGTTAAACACATAATCAAATTTATGTTTTTGCAAGAAGCTCTGATACCACTATTAAGATTTGGATCAACATACATAGTGAAATTTTAAAATTTTGATCCAAAACCTTCCTAGGATCCATGCAAAAGTCATAAACCAGTATTAGGGTTTTATCTTATTTGTGCTCGTGTTCTTTCTGAATGAATCCTTGAGAGATCAAAATGAATTAAACGCCAGTCGGAAGATACAACGTCTCTACAATATCCACAATGAGTGAACAACGACTTCTCCCCTCTATAAAACTGCTAGGATTTGTTTCTCTCACTAGAATTGAGTTTGGACATTTTCTAGAGTGATTTAGGGTTTGATTGAAGTCAATGTGTGTTATATAATGTGCTACCTTCAAGTTCTTTTATAGAACTAATGCATATCACAATCCTTATCCCATTAGGATAATGCTTCAAAAATTCTAATCATACTAAATAACTATCACTTTATCCTTATCCTAGAGAGAGTGAGGAGAGATACGACTTATTTGTTAATTATCTAATATTAGATAATTTATCTCATAATATAATTATCTAATATCTAATAACGTAATTATCCAATATTACTTTAATATCAAAATAATATCACATAATATAATATATATATATATATTATGTGAATAAATATATATATTATTTTAATAATATATATATGTACGAAAATAAGTTCAATTAATTAAATTTTAGTCCAACTAAAATCTAATTAATTATTATCTCATTCTTACTCCTTTTATGTGATCCTGTAGGTTCTTACTATGTTGATAATGACTCATTTTGGGTCATAAACAGTGAGCAGTATTTAGTAATATATCACTGTCACTCAAGTAGTAAGAATATATATGATTTAACATGTACCTAATATATGATTAACATTTTGCATCATAACCCCTTTTGTAACAATATCCAAATTGAACTGGAGGTATGAAGTGTGTAATCCTCGTCAATGTTCAATTTATATTTCTTGATATTGAGTAAATTTAAAACAAATGATTAATATCACATATTGATCCAATTAAGCATGGCCATGCATTTCTAAGTCTCACTCATCAAGGGGCCTAAGGATATTTCCCTTTTATACAAGAGTAACAAAATTCCATCTATATCACTTACTTCCTTCTGCATGATTTGTGACACACTCAATCAATATCCTAATCGCCATTCGATTAAGGTAACATAGGATGACATCAAAGTGAGTAACTCTTCATGTAAGGAACCGTAGTGACTTCAAGTCAAAGGACTATGTGCATTTGTGATTATATTAGAATAACTAATGACACATTTGACCATACAGTATTCTCATAGTGGGTTAGTTCAGTACATTATTCACTATAATGTACTCATATATTGACTTGATATCACATATCCAAGATTCATAATCATCATCACTATATATGTTAGTCTCGATATATTATTACTATCCTTTTTGTATAATACTTGACTAGGGATATTTTAGGAATAGCAAAGCTATTCCAAGGATAATTATTTTATTAAGTAATAATTTGTGCAAAATAAAATAAAATAAAATAAAATAATTATATTGTCAAAATGAAACGTAATACATTGTGTAATATTGCAATCATTTCTATGATTGACTCCTAGTCATAGGTAGTTTAATGCATGTTCATATATAGTTCTTGAATGATACAAATGATGACATATTGATTTGCAAGAGATTAAAAGATCTCATAGCTATAGGTTGCTCAACTTATTTAGTTAGTTATTTGGATGATCATGAATTTGTACTTGGATATATGTTAAGAGGAACTATGTCATGAATACAGCAACCTTAAGAGCATGTTATAAATGCGCTTATGAAGCTATTTTGTTAAAAGTTTTTTGTTCTTAATCTATTTTATTTTGTGAAAATATTGCTATTATGGTCTTTTCTTTAAGTAATAATAATTTTGCTTGTGCAAATGAATTCAATTCAAAGTAAAAGTTTATTAGAAAGAAAAAATCAAAGTATATTACTTATTTTTCCATGGATTATGTATTTGTGGACCACTACTAAAGGTTTAGAAGTTAATATAAGTATGATCATGTGAATATTGTAAAATTGCCCAAACCTTTTAGTATTTTGTGTTACGAGAATTTTAATTATATGAGCTTATTGTTATCTTGAGATATGTTTAATTGAAATATTCATATTGTTGTCATACATTTTACATACATTTTAAGTTATGGTATATATAAAAAATTTTTAAACTTTGTCTCATTACTGTGTTAAGGATATTAATTCTCACTTGCATCTTGGATAAATATTAGGACCATTATGTTGAGGATTTACATTTAGTCCTATTAAAGTTATGTGGATCTATTATACATATTTATGTCTATATCTCTATCAATATTAATTGTTTAATTGGTGAGTGTAAGTATTCGACATATTAATATGCCATCGAATATAATATTAGTATTATTGGATCTT
>JAIUCU010000058.1:0-42724 GCA_020226215.1 Sindora glabra
TACCACATTTTGCAGCAACAGGTTATCTTGTGTGTTAGCCATTACCTTTAATTGGTACACAAGAACAATATAATAGTATAAAATAACTTTATAAAATGATAAAAATAATAATTAGAGATAATAATTTTTACAAAGAAAATCCTTTAGTAAACCATTTCAAATGACTTAGCTATGATTAAAATACTTGAAATCACATAATTTCCCTCTTTATACAATCTGTGGGGGTTCCATCCATGAACCATCCATAACCAATCTATCAAAGTTTCCACCCTTGTCATCATTATACAATTTCATAGTTCATTTCCAAACATCTGATCATTTTATTTTCATTATCTTAAAATTATTTCATTGATAGCAAAATCTTAGCTTTCAATATATTAAAAAAAGTGTGTACTATAAACCCTTCATTTTCATTAAAGCAACTAACATAAACTATTTAAATCATCATATCATCATTCTAATGACGTTTTTCACAACCATAACTTAAAGGAAGGCTTTCAAAATGCTTGTTCCAAAGGTATCTAAAGCATTGATATACAAAGAATGTAAAAACATGGATAAAATATAATAAATCAATAATTAAGATAACTAATGATTTGTAAACATAAGAGTGGTCGAAAAATATGAGAACATATTAGAAAACACAATATTTACTCACCCTTGGAAACTAGCACTGCTCTCTACCTAGCATCCAAAATGCATCATAAAAAATGATACTGAGTTAGTAAAGAGTTATTAGAAGATCTTAAGAAGATAAATAGAATTCACTAAAATTTAAGGAGTTATACCTTTTTTTAAAATAATCTAAATAGTTAAAACTTTGTCAATCCTCAAGAAACTTTCATTCTCTCTCTGGAAAAGAAAAGGAAGATCAAGAGCTTCATCTTCCCTCTAACTCATGGCCGTATGCTTGTTTAGCATGAAGGAAGCTTAATTCTAACTCTTCTATCTATAACAAAACCATAATGAGCTCCAAAAATATTTATTATGTCATAAAATTAGTACAAGAGATATTATGGTATTTCACTTACTCTTAATATTTTATTTCCTAGATTTGTAACCTAATCCTCACAATTTTATCACTCTTGTACTTTTAATTTAGAGCAATATCACCTCCTTACTTTTTCCTTAATGTGATACCTATAACTTACTCAAAGAAATTACAGGAGTTATTTCTTTATCTCACAAAATGTAAACACTAGCAAACTAATTTTCCTCTTAAACAATTATTATTAATTAGACATTGGATCTCTTATTCATAAAGCTCTTTAGGCTTCCTTGGAAAGTTAATGGCTTGCTTGGCAAGCATATAGCTTGCACAACAAGTCATTTCATTTCATTTTTTTCCTTTTAATGTTATCTCTAATCCAAACATATTCTAAGATGTTTTATTGATGCCCACCCTAATTATAATTAACTTAATTATCTTTTTTTATTTACTAAATTACCCTAATGCCATTAATGCTCTAATTTCTCTAAGCAACTCCAAGATAAACTTTTCACCTATTATTAGTAATAAATCCTTTTATTAGCATAAATGAATAATTCTACTAATTATGCAATTTTATACACTATTTGATTTAATTTTGTTAATCTTTATCTATGACTATTATAATTCTACCTATTTATTATACTATAACATATATAAATTGCCTATCAATGGTAGAACCATTACAAAAGCAATGAAAGAGAAGCAAAAGTAGTAGTAATATAGGAAGGAAATGAAGAAATAAAATAAACAATATGACAAAGAAGTGTGTAAAGGAAGCTAGCAAAAAAGTGTGCTAAACAAAAAAATTGCAAAACCTAACCCAATGAAAAAAAAATCTCAAATCAACCTTATTTTCAAAATGTAACTGATTAACAAAAACTTACCAATTAAAATGTCCTATAACTAGTAGCAAATTTAATAGCAATGGTGAAAGTTGATGATGGTAGTGGATTTGTTTGGTGGACATTATTGGAAAGCAACAATGAAAGGAAGTAGAGTTGGAGAAAGAAAAGGGAAAGTAAGGGTTTGGTATCATAAACTAATATATGATCTAGTTTCATAACAAAATATTCTATTGCTAACACAATTTAATAAAATGATGTGTTTCCATTAGCAATGAAATTAGCATCAAACATTAGGGCCATCTGATGTTACTTCCATCATTAATGTTCTAAATTGCACTAGCAAATAAAATTTTAAATTAACATGCACAAATTTAGAGATAGATTTTGTACAAGGTTGGAAAATTATAAAAATAAAAATTATTAACAATAGTATTAATGATAGATGCCTTCATGCCCATCACTAATTCTATTGTTAAAGTAACATCATTTATTTGAACCCTATAGACAAATTTACCAATGAAAATTTTATCGATAAATCCATTGTAAATATTTTGTCTTTAAATTACATCACTAAATATAGGAATTCTTATAGTGCAATGAAAGATGACAAAGTCAATTCCATTAAATGATTAATAATGTATAACTAATATAAAAGTAAAAAATAAATAATACAAATTAGTAAAGTTCTTGTAATATTTTACAAAATCATACATATAATTTTTACCAAAAACTTCATATAAAATTTTCAATTTTTTTTCATAAATATTTTACTTTAAATTTTTGTTATAAACATTTTTAGTATAAAAGTTCACTCAAACAAAATGACAATTGAATTAACATACATGCATTACTTTCCATATGGTCTAGTATTGAATTATATTCAACTTTAAATTTGATATCCAATATCATGACCCACTTAAATCATGATTGGTGTGGAGCGAATTAACTAGTTCCATTATATTAATTGACTATCTATGCAAATTATGAACTAATCAAAACACTTTTATTTCTATAAAAACTATAATGTGACCTAAAACTAAAAATAAAAATCAATAGGATCTTCTATGTTATTGGACACTAAAAAAGGGTTATGTTTCCTCTAAAACATAAATTTATGACTAAACTAACATGTATATTGAACCACTCAAAAAATGAACAACACTTTATATAACAAACCTATTAAAACATAATTTTTAATTTTTCTCTTTTTCCAACTATCAATTCCTTTTGTCAAAGCTTTGGACTTCCATTAAAGCACCTTAACTTGTTATCCCATGTAGATCTTATAATTGTTAAAAATAAATAGGGAAAAAGTCAAGCCGGTACCATTTGTTATAATCTATTGTAGCGAGGTATCATATGCTCACTTTCTTTTATTTAAGTTCACCTATGAATAGTAATATACCAGAGAGGCAAGATAAAATGACACACTCAAAGCACTTTTCAAGAAGAACAAAAAAATATTGAAATAGAAACCTCTATTATTTTATATTAAAATTAGAGATTTTTTAATCTTATAAAAATAAAAAATAAAAGATTAAAAATTTATAAAAATTAAAATTGAAGAAATTTTAATTTTATAAAAATTAAATTAATATAAAATTTTAATTAAAAAAAATTAATTTTTTTGGATTAAAATAAATTTTTAGATAAGATAAAAATAAAAATAAATAAGAACTCATAAGCATAGAACCTTATATAAAATTGTAAGATAATCTTTTTCTTTTATTTTTTTAAAAATTATCTTAGATGAATTATTATTTGGAGATCAAATAGTAATATATTATTATTTAGATAGTAACATGTTACTATTTGGAGATAAAATACTAACATGCACTTTTTTTTTTATTTGTTAATAAGACTTGATTTATCTATTTTTTTTTAATTTTTTTATCAATGTTCCTATTTAGAGATGAAATAGTAACATGTTATTGCTTAGAGATGAAACGTCTTCTTTTTTGATAATTTAGTTATTAATGAGACTTAATTTATCCATTTATTTTGAGTTTTCGGTTGATATTACTATTTTGAAACTAAATAGTAACATGTTATTATTTGAAAATAAAACCGTAACATCATTTTCTTTGGAAGTTTGGTTATTAATGAAACTTGATTTATCCATTTTTTTGAGTTTTTAATTGATGTTACCATTTTGAAACTAAACATAACATGTTACAGTTTAGAAACCAAATATTAACATCTTTTTTTTTTGACAATTTGGTTATTAATGAGACTTGATTTATCTATTTATTTTAGATTTTTTATTGTTGTTATTGTTTGGAGATCACATACCATTATTTGACAATTTGATTATTAATGAGATTTGATTTATCTATTTATTTTATATTTTTGGTCGATGTTATTGTTTGGAGATGAAACAGTAATATCTTTTTCTTTGACAATTTGATTATTAATAATATTTAATTTATCTATTTATTTTAGGTTTTTTGATTAATATTACTGTTTAGAGATGAAACAATAATATATTACTATTTGAAAACTAAGTAGTAATATTCTATTTTTTAGCAAATTAGTTGTTAAGGAGACTTAATTTATTCATTTATTTGAGATTTTTGGTTAATATTGTTGTTTAGAGATAAAATAGTAACATATTATTGTTTGGTCTTTAAATAGTTATATATTATTTTTTAGTAGTTTTATTATTAAGAAAGTTGGAATGGCACTACTATGCATTAAAAGAATTGTAGAGCAAAATTTTAATGTGAAATTTGAATGAATTTAAATTGAGAAAAATGTAATCAAGGTTGACAAAACAATAAGAAAATACTAAAAATTTTAAAAAAATTATTGAAAAAGACCTTTTTTCACTAGTTAGAGTTGGCAAAATGCCTTGGGCTTTTTTGTAGGCACGTAGATCTTGAAAAGTTAGATAAAATCAACATATAATTTGCCTCAATCAAACAATAGAATACAAAGTTATGATTATTCAAAGTTTTGAATGCAATTTAAATATTTTCAGTTGGATGGAACCCGCTAAAATCAAATTTTCTTGTTTTCTATTGAAAGATCATAAGAAGACAAATGAAAATAAGTGATCATTTGCAAAAATTAGTTAACTAAGCATGGAATTATGTCTTTTTGAAGTTCCTGATTCACAATTGCTTTCTCATGGTAAAAAAGGGCATTTTGGAAATGATAGTAATAATTTATAAAATTGGCACTTATTTGAAATAATGATTAGTGCTAACACCTATTTGAAAGAAAGTTTAGGATGTGACACTATAATACAATTTACCAAAATAAATAAAAAGAATGAATTTTATTAATTCAATGTGTATAAACCTACTAGCAACCAATGTTAGAAAATTGACTAATTATCATTCAAGATAATCTAAGTATTTACTGAACAAAAAAATCAAAACAAGTTCATACTTAACTTTTGGCCACCAAACATTTTAATTATAAATATAATCTCTTGTTTGTATCACACCTAAACTTTTACAAATTTAAGGAAATGAAACCCAAATGAGATGCCATAAACCTAAAATATTAAGATTTTACTAATAAAGCCAAGGATCACTATTGACATATTTGGGTTGTTATGAACTTTCAAAATATACATGTTAGTTGTTAAGTATGAAAATACTTAAATATATATCCATCATAATTCATAATAACATAGTATGTAATTAAAATAATTAAATATATAGTAAATCCTCTTTGAGACTCGCAATTAACCTTATCCATTCACAAACACAACCTTATTCCTTTGAGCCACTCTTATTTGTTCACAAATAATTTTCTCAAATTTGGTACTATTTCTCATTTTATATTCAACCCCATCTCATCTTAACAATCATGTACATTGGCATCCAAATTCACATCTTATTACAATTCATAGTTTATTCCAATAACACAATTTCCAAGATAATTATAACTACACCATCAATAACAATTTCAATAGTACTGTAAAATTGTAATTCTATGATGGTTGATAGATGTCAATCTTAAGAAAATTTGATGTTTGTATTAATGTGGTGGCATTTTTAAAATTATTAAGACAAATAAGATAAGGGTTTCTAAAATAACTAATGTTTCCAAGAGAACTTAAGATGACATTTAATTTAAAAATTCACATCTATAAATACATGATGATACTATTGAAATTTCTATGTGAACTTAAGATAATGATTAGATAAAAACCCGATGTCATTTTATCATTGTCAAAATGTTTGAAAATGAAATAGATATTATGATGTCAATCATATTACAATTGACATTGTAAGTGAATGTGAACTGTTTAAAAATGGAAAAGGACCTATGACATTAGTTTTCAAAAATAACTAATGTGAAAATTGATTGTTTACTGGTATTTTTGTAAATATTATCTTAACTTTGTAAGTTTTTTTTTCTACCAATCCAACGTTATTTACTAAAGATGTTAAATTTCTAGTAAGAAACTAACATTTCATTGTTTGGTCTACATAAGTTGCATTTGATCTTCTATTTCCAATCACTTTTGCTTTGTGAAACCTACTTCTTCAGCACGATCTTCGGCATCAAAATTTGTCCAACAAGTCCTAAACTATCATATCTCTTTTGCACTTGGAGTTTTCTTTGTGGTTGTTTTAGTTATTAATAAATTTTTAAGTATATTTTCCTTTCTCGTTTTTGTTATATTTTTGCATATTAAATGATTGAATTTGGCTTTGTATATTTTGATGTTTATGTTTCTGCGTAATGACATTATAATAGCTTTGTTCATTGCTAAGTTTAAGATTATACTATATGTTATGTTTATGATGCTTTTAAGGTTTAGTTACACTTATGATATATGGTTATGGTATGCTCTATTTAATGGTAATATCTCTTCTATTTTTACATTTTGCCTTTATCATTATATGTTATTGTGTCTTTTTAAAGTGTCAAGTTTATCATATATTTCAATGATTCCACTTTACTTTATAGTTATGTAAATTAGTGGAGAAGTCTGTGATGATATGTGTAATCTTAATTCAATTGTTTGTTATGCAAGTTATATGTTTTGCCATTTAATTTAAGGTTGCATTTGTTATGAAGACTAATTTTATAGATACTACTTTTTCATCATTCAATAATGTGAACTAAAACTATATTATGTATACATGATTTACACTAATTTTTTAATAAATTTTAGAATATGAATCCTTCTTAGAAGGCAACTGTCCCTACTAAGAGAAACACATGCGATCCCACTATCTTAAAAGGCATTACCACATCACAGAATAAGGGTGAGAGATTACCTATTAAGTTCAATAAGAAATGCTAACTTGATGGAGACAATAAAGATCAATTTATCAGTTATGTTACAGTGATTATGTGTTACAAAGTGTCAGTAACTATTCCTCATTGGAGGCAAGTACCTAAGGGATTAAAGGATAACATTGAGGAGAAGATCTTAGTATGTACACTTGATTTGGATAGATTTGTGCTATGTATATGAAAAACTATATTTGTAACATACATATAATTTGATCTTTCATATGTATTTTTTTCTTGTAGAAATCCTTTGATATTCTAAGTGACATGTTCATGC
The DNA here is from genome assembly GCA_020226215.1 of Sindora glabra. Lineage (NCBI taxonomy): Eukaryota > Viridiplantae > Streptophyta > Magnoliopsida > Fabales > Fabaceae > Sindora > Sindora glabra. The sequence continues at coordinate 7,373 of JAIUCU010000058.1, forward strand.
AAAATAAATTATTGCAATATGTGGCAATCCTATGGAATGGCTTTAGGTCAACTTTAAGGCAGGAATACATCAATCTTAAGTTCACAACAAAAACTAACCTAATGCAATGGTGGAACTACCTCAACTAAGAATCAAGGGACAAGTTTTAGAAACAATGCATAGATAAGCATTTTACCTTGGTAAAATTTTTACCTTCTGCTATCTAGTTCATTTTAATGTCTTGTTTATATATCTTCTATACTTATAAAATAATATCTCCTTTGGTCAATAAGTATTGATTAAGGCTAATTAGAAGAAGTAAAAGAAGAATATATATCTAAATAGATTCTTTGAGGGAGGCTATAAGAAGCTAGAGAATGACTTGTTAGCTAAAAGGCATGACAAAGTTAAGAAAGTTGAGGATGCTGATAAGAGACCTTCTATTTCTCACTTAGAGTTATGGAAACAAAAAAGAGTAAACAAGAAGAAGCAATACACAACCCTAGAAAGTCAAGTTATTATGGAAAGGATTGTAAATATTAAGATTTATACTAAAATGTGTTATTTGATTTTGAACCTTTCATTTCAATCGAGTTGCTTCTAATTATCTAATTATGTTTATTAATTACTACATGTTGCTTTCAAGTAACAGAGGGTAAGTTTCAATTAATCAAGAAGCATGGCTTCTTGACCATACCTTTAGGGACTACAGAGCATTTTATCCATATTTAGACTGTCAAATGTGTTGTTGGCCATAAGGAGATCTTCGACTAAGCGAGGTGCTATCTAATGACATAATTATTGATTAATTCAATGCAAATGGAAACAAGGGTCACCAATGAAGTCACACAAATATGCATTGCAAACTTTAAGGAAAAGCTATAGCAAGTAGTGAAGCAATAATTATAAGTATGGCAGTAGTGTGAGAAGGATGTGTCAATACTTAAAACACTAGCCACCATGGCAAAAAGAAATGCTAAAGATCATACTTAAGGCAATTGTCACTTAACTCTAAAATTTTTTCAAATATGTGCATAGGATAGAGCCTAATATGCTCTAATGGTAATAAGACCACCTTTACGAAAGGTTACGAAAGGGTAGATTTTAGTAAGCTGTTAACTACACCATTGACCATTGCTTAACAATCAATTCAATATGGTGGTAAATAAGTCCTTAGTTTGCAAGGTTAAAGTATGGGTGTCTAAATGATGTTGTTTAGACAATGGATGAAGCCCACAAGACCTTCATCATATGGATGATAGCCCTTATTCAATATCTATGAAGCTATTATCAAGTATCCTTACCTCTCATCAATAGTTTTTTTTATATTTTGTGAAGTTATTTTTAATATTATTATAAGAGGTTACTAACGACCATTATTTATGTTTTAGCAGTCTCATAGTGTAACTTTGAAAGAGCTATAAGAACACCTTGATATGTACTGGGCTAAGAATTTCTAGGCTTTACTCTTGATTGGGGAGAATGTTGTGGGATTGTAAAATTCAATTTTTATTAAAAAAGCTTTTATTAAGCCATTGTTGAAGTTTAAGGAGCTTCATGTGACTTGCATTTAACTTTGAATCATGTAAGTTTATGTTACCTTCTTTGACTAAATAAAAATTAACTAAATTATTATCTAAATTTAAGTTTAACTCAAGTGAATCCTTTTGGAAGCATTACTTTAATGTGTTACAATTCATGATTATTGCATGTAAATTCCTAAATCCATATTAACTCGATACACAATTTATGCTAGAAGATGGTAAAACCAAGGATTACATTGTTAAGGCTTTACCACATGAATGTAGGAAACACTCTTACTTCATGTTATACTACAAAGGATGAATCTTATTTATACTTCAATTGTGATTTATTTTTCCTTGAACATATTTTGATGGTTACATTGTATTGTAGTTCCTATTAGATGCTTTCCTTGTAATGCCAAGGAATAGGATTATTTGCTAGATTGATCCTTCATTGGGAGAAGTGCAATCTATCTTTCATAATAACATGGAAGGAGCTCTAACCAAAGCTTATGAGTGAGGCTTAAAAGTTAGGTTGGGCAGCACTTTCAAATGGATAAAAGTGACAGTATGTTATTAATAGTAAGATTGAATCATATTTGTGTTAGAATTAATGACATCAAACTGACTACCAGTTTTACTACAATGCCTAAAATAGCTCAAAAATGTGGAGTATGGCTACTATGCCATGTGCTTCATTTTGATTTGTTGTTTGTTTGTAAATTCCTAGCTAAGGTAGTTATTTGCTTATTTACAACTCATCATATTCTAGCTTAATTAATTGAATTAATTTTGATGATGATAATATATTTACTATGTACAAAATTATAGCATTTTAGGGAGATTTCCCAACCATACATTAAAAAATAACTTGATGAGGTTAAAGTGCTTTGGAAAAGGTATTTCCACAATCCTAGAATTTAACTATGATGAATTTCTTTAAGTGTTCTTGAATATTACTAAAGGTTATAATCAATTATGTTCTCATAAATTAGTTATGGATAGTTGGCTTGGTTCTAAATGACATATTGTAACTTGTATTTTAATGTGTAAACTAGAGTTCAATTACTTTATATAAAAGTTCATATTATTGATTGTGATATTTTCAATTTTTATCTCATTTTGCAATTGTTGTGTAATGTTTCTACAAGTGTCAATTTGTTATTTTCATATGTAAATTGGCTTTGTACTTCTTTTAAAAAAATTGATGTGCAAAAAGATGTCAATTTTTTTACTTAAAATCATCATCTATTGTTTGTTAGTGGGACAATGTCATTGAACTTTACATATTGGTTATTTTTAAAAAATTAAGATTGAAACATAACATGGTAACACTAGTTGAAAATAAAAGGAGTAGAATAATGGCGCCACTTCATCCCAAGCCTTTTCTAACCATAAATTAATTCTCTCTCCATAAGGTATGTTCTTATTCCAACTTGATGATGATTTTTTTTATTTTATATTTTCACTTGACTAAGTTTTTTTTTGCCAAAATGAGTCTTTATTAGCCCATTGTTAAATCTATAAGGTTGTGTGTTCATTGTAAAAATAGAGGATTTAAAGGTAAGGATTTGTCCTTTTTTTATTCTTGCAATTTAGTTTTTGATTTCATAATCTATCATAACTTGTTGCCTTTTATTATGGTACAACTTTTATAGGTTTGCATAGGTAAGAAATTTGATCTCATTTATCATTTGAAACTTTCGATTATATTATCTGCTATTTATTTATATGACACCTATATCATTATTTTCTTAAAATTTAATGAATGCTTCTCACATTTATAGGGATTGAATTCAACCATGCTTTTTTAAGGAGCACCAACCCCACATATTGAGTAACAAATATTATGATAGAATTTAGCACAACACCCATTGATGATTGGGGTTATTGGTATAGCCTCTTAGTTTTTAAACTTTTGTTAAAAGATTTATTATTTAAAATTGTAGTCATTGGAATTTTGTAATTTGATATGGGACACTATCTTCTATTTCATTGTGTTTTGGAAGGTTGAATATAGGGGAAATAGGGATGATTCGAGAAGAGGAACTAATGGAGAAGACTTGAGAGGAAAGAATTGGAGTAGGGGTGAGTGGAGTAGATTAAGTGAGGGAGGAATTGGATGGTTGATATCCTACAATTGTTTTAAACTGACATAAAATGTTATTTACAAACAATGTTCAATTAATTGATGGTTGTCAACCAACATTTAATTCCCAAAATATCCAACATTTATCGGCTTTTTTGTATTGGTGACACTCGCTCAACAATAGATAAACCAACTATAAATTCTTCATACATAAGGATTCTCAGAATTCATAAATATGTATATAAGATTAGAAGTATATAAGACAATATATATGTATATTTGATAAAGAATATTATAAATTATGAAGAAAAATTACACAAAATACTTTTGTGGCAAGGAATACACTCACCTTTGGGCTATATTCCCCCCAAAGAATTTCCCAAGTATATGCTCTCTTCTTGGCTTTTCTTCCTATTGAACAATTTACAATAATTTCTACAAGCTTGTTACACTAACTAATTTTCTCACCGAAAGTATTATACTAAACTCTAATCATGTCACTCCGACGATCCAAGCATTATTTTCTTATATTTTTATCATTATTTGAAGAATTCATAAATTACATAAATTAGGGATTTTTCCGAATCACGCTCATAGAATCCATAATATTAGAATATTTTTGTTTAGAATGATCTACCTTTACTCTGGGAGGTTGCCTGGAGCTCCACTGGCGAGGAGGAGGCAGCGGATGATGAAAAAAGGAGCAACCCAGTGGTGCCCTTTTCGCTGTTACAGGGCTGCGATTTGCTGCTGTTCGCGTCCGTCACGCATGCTGGCAGCTGGAGAGGGGACAGAAGGCGGCAGTACAGTGGTCCAGTGGTCGGAAGCGGCAGAAAACGAAGAAGCAAGGTGTTGTTTTGGTTATGGTCGCGCGAGAGAAAGAAATGGATTATAGGTTTCGGGAAAAAGGGATTCAGCTGGAGATAAATGGGGAGGGTTGAGAGGAGATAAGGTGTTTCATGCGCTAATTGAGCTCATTCTTCCTTTCAATCCGAGCTTTAGATCTCAGCAGGATTTAGTTAGGGAGTTGGGGTAAAATTAAGGCGAAATTGGGTATAGCATAGCTTAGTTATGAGGCTCAATCTCAACCACTCTATCTATTTACTAATCTTACTAAATCAATATCATTCCATGTTAATTCCATCTATTCCTATTTTTTTCTCCATAATTCCTACAATAATTTAAACACATATAAAAGTTCATAAATGAGTATCCTTAAGTTCTATAGTTTGTGGAAAAAAATTATTAACGCACATATGTATATTTTCATAATTAAACACTATCCCATTACTAGATACTCTTAATTTGTTAGGAATCATCACAAGAAGTGCTAAAAATTAGCTTTTGTAATAAAGCCGTTGCCACAGAATTATATTTATAATATTACTAAAAATAATATTAAGCTCCTGAATTATTTTTTTATCATAGGGTAAAATAGATACTTTTTAATTAATAAAATATAGAAATAGTTAATTCGTCTTTTCAGGCTTGATTAAACAGAAAATGGTACATTTATTTAAAAAATAAATACTTCAAAAGCCAAAATTTGTAATTGAAAAAACTTAAATAAAATAAAAACAAAAATTTAAATAATTATTCAGTTGTTAGATCAAATTTATACTTGCAAGTAAAAATTTAAAATTCGGTAAAAAATAAATTATATAAGAATTTAAAATGTTAAAATAAAATTGAAAGATCATACCATAAATTATAAAATAGATGAAATTTTAAAGTGATCGCATATTATTCTATATAAGGTCTCATTGGTAAATAATCAATTCTCAATCTCTTCCTTAATTTTTAAAATTATCAAATAGATATATTTAAAAATAAAACTAATAGCAATGCTAAGCTATAAAATTTAATTAAGTGTATTAAAAGAATTAGCCTATAAATTAATTCACACCAAGTATAGGAAAAAAATAATTTATTACTTAAATTTATTTGAATGATGTAGAATGAAAAGAAATAAATATCAAATATACACTATAAAATAGCAAATTATGCAATTGCTGAACATTTCAAAACTTACAATCATTGCATACAAAACAAATGGTTTGTCCTAGAGAATATAAACAAAATTCAATTAAAATATATAATGTTTGAAAACAAAATTTGAAATTCATAATCATATAAATCACTTCTATTGAAAAATTAATCATTGAGATATAAAGTAAAGAAAATCAACATATACTTGATTAAATTTTGGACAAGATACATTTGACATAGTGGAAAACTTAGTAGAATATTTTGGACTCCCATCAAAAGCAAAATCACAACCAATTAATTATGTGGCAGAAACTAATTTTTTCTTATAAAATCTATAAATTAATCAATGATATATTGATACAACATAGGCTAAATGGAACAAAGAGGGAAGACAATGGTGGCACAAGACACAAGATATGATAGGTTGGTAACAAAGAAAAAGAAAAGAGATTCAAGTACAATTAGAAGCAATAATTGGTAAGAAACTTTGGTGGAATGTTAACTAATGTTAAGAATGAGAGGGAGTGAATGAGAGGGAGTGAAGTGGCAACAAGAGTGAGGAAAGACTCAAGAAAGAAAGGAAGAAAATGAGAGAGAGAGAAGAAAGAGGGAGCTAGCATTCCATTAGAAAGAGAGATCTAGAAAGCTGGGAAGATAAAAGGTGAGAAAAAGGAAAATGAAGTTATGGGATATCGGATCTAAATTTCAAAAGAAATAAAGAACACACGAGTATGAAAATAAAGTGTAAATCAATCAACAATAATGATTGCATAGATTAGGTAATGGAATATAAATATAAAAAAGTACAAAAATGTAAAATTTAAATAATAATAAATAGTTGAAAAATGAGTAAAAATTTTTTATAGAAAAGTAACATGTGCATAGAAAAAGGCAAGAATTTATATATATATAAATATATATATATATAAATATATATATATATATATATATATATATATATATATTATTGATTGCATTGATACATTGCTAAGTCTATAACCAATATCCTAACTTCCTTTTTGGGTCTAATTAGTTTGTATCATCATGTCAATAAAAATAGTTAAAACTTTTTTATTATGTTGATAAAAATTATTAAAAACTAAATACAACAATTATGAAAATATTAAATCATTTTTTGATATGGACAAATGTAAAGAAGTTTCATAGTATAATTGATCCTTAGCCTATATTTAAAATTCTTTTTTACAAGCAGACACACTCATTAACTGATTATTTTGAAAAAAAAAATCATCAAATGTCCAAAAATTTGACGACTATTATTTTTTGCTAAATAACAATTGCCGTCCTCAACTTTGTCAATTATTTCAATTTAATTTTAAAAAATTTTTTCATTCTATTTTGTTCAATATATATCTTACAGAATCATCGCATGGTTGAACTCAAATTTAAAGGCAGTAATTAGGTCCGTACTTAAATATTTTGCGAGTTCTAAAATAATTTAACATACGAAAATTAGGAAAAATTTTGTCATCTTTTATATAAAATGTTATATATTTTTAATAAAAAATTTTAAATCACTAGTGGAGCTTTTAAGGGGTTAAAGGACCTTGGTCCCAAAAATTTTTATAGATCATATATTAGTATTATGCAATTATATGATTTTTTTTAAGAAATACTTTTTATAAAAGTCATTTGACCTCCTCAAAATCTTCAGTCAGGAGTTATTATTGTTTTAAATATTATAAATATTATGTTTAATCAGCACATAAGAAGTTGTACAAGGATTTTAGACTCCCATAACATAAATTATGCATGCATAGGAATTCAATAAAATACTTATATTGATATTGATTTTGTACTGATATTGAAAAATCAATAAAAAGTATAAAAAAACTAGAAAATTGAAATATTCAATTGAATATTAATATCAAAATAATAAATAATAAAATAGTAAAGAATTTAAGAAAAATAGAAAAATAATATAATATAGTAAAAATAATATAATAGATATCTATAAAAAATAATATGATGGATATCTATATAAAATTTAAAAAATATATCAAATAAAAATAAAATAAAATAAAATAATTTTCATTTTAGTTATATTCAATCATTCGCCCTAAGGAAAAATTATCAAAATAAAAATGAAAGAAAGAGAAACGTCCAATATCAATCATAATGAAACATTCCCTTTCATCAGAATGGTGAAAACTAAGACCAAAAAAGCAAAAAGAGTCGATTTTTCAAGTATTTCAATTTGTATAATAAAAATGATAGAAAGAGAGACCGGTAGAAAGGATAGAATTATTTTGGATCGGAACAAACATGGGTATCTGACACAGATTACAAAAATTATAAAACAAATCAATTAAAAGGAAACATTTTTCGTTATAGGAATTGCTATCTAATGAATTCAATAGTTCTAGAATAATTCTCATAATTAAAATAAAAAAAGAGGGAAACGGCGAAATTGGTAAATGCTACAGACTTAATTCGATTGTGCCTTGGTATAGATAAACTTACTGAGTGAAAACTTTCAAATTTAGAGAAATCCTGAAATTAACAATGGGCAATATTGAGCCAAATCCTATTTTTCATAAACAAAAAAGGGTTCAAAAAGCAAGGAAAAATCAAAGAATAGGTGCAGACTTAATGGAAGTTGTTCTAACAGATGGAGTTAATGGCATCTTGTTTCATTAGTAAAGAAATACTTCTATTGAAACTCTAGAAAAGAAAGGATTAAGGACAAACCTATATATCTCAATATGCATACCAAAATACGATCTCAAATAATTAACAAAGATCCTATCTATTTTTTTTTATTAATTTATATACACCAATAGGTAAAAATTATTTATTCCCTTTTTTTATTAATATCTATGAAATATGAAATATGTGAATTGATTCAACATTGAAGAAAGAATATTAATTAATTAAATCATTCATTCCATTGTAGTCTAATAGATCATTAATAATTAAAAATTGAATTCAAAATTTTTTATATTAAATTTTATAAATTTATTTCATTATTTTATATTTAATGATAATCCTTAATTTATATTTGAAATATAATTTCAAATTCACATACACACATATATGCTTCGCAAGGTTGGCATTTTTTAACATGCTTTCAGGTCTATTGTTTATCATGCAAATAGTATAAACTAACGTGGTCAACAATCCTAAGTGTACGCGATAAAAATGTTTTTAAATCTAGATCGAATCAATCAGTTTCATTGGTCCAATTGAGAACCAAACCCTAATCCAATTTAAGTAGTTGCAGAAACCCGAACAACAAATTGAACTGCTTTGGACCAATTCAACTCACTATTAGCCTAATAAACTCACCGAACTGGTGTAGCCCGGCTCGAGCAATTCAAGGCAACTTCAAAGGAAAAAAAAATTCCAAAGGAACAATTTGTTGCCTTCAAGGATGAGTTTATATTGTCAACACACTGTGTCTCACCCCTCGAACCAATTACTTCTTTGTTATAGGAATGAGTATCATTATGTATAATGAATATTATGTCCTATTTTCCAAGTTTTACTTATCTAAAATTTTTATAAATAATTTATTATATATATTTATGTTTTATATCATATGGAATATAAACCATTCTTATTTAACAAATGTTTAATGTAAAATTTTTATTAGATTGAAATAAAATACTTGTATTAAATGATTACAATCATAATAAGATTAATATTTATTTTTTTACTTAATAAAATATATTTATATAAGTTAAACGGATATAATTTTTTTCATATGTATATATGTAATATATAGTTTATATATAAAAAATATATTAATCAATTCAATCACTCACTTTAATCAGTTGAATTAAGCCAACCTTGACCTAATTAATTATTTTGCCAGGTTGAATTATCACATTCAAATATGTTCACAATATCATTTACAGCATTATGTAGTCAAAATACAGTCAACAATCCCTATTTTTAATATATATGAAAAATGGCAAAGAAAAAAAAAACAATTTTTTATTATTTTATTATTATCACTCATAACGGAGAATAACAAAAAAGGTTGAATCCCAACCGAATTTTAAGTTAGTGCTTGTTATGCTGACTTATTACAAGTTACGAAGAGTGTAAGAATTTTAATGATTTAATAAGTGAATTTAAAATATAGATATCATGAATTTACTTCACATGTTTGGAGAAAGTTCGTGATCATAGGTGAAGGCTTGTGATCTTCTAAGGAAATTTGTGATTTAAGAGGAGGTGATATATTGAGATACGCATCGTATCCTTGTTACAATATCTAGCAAACCTACTTAAATTATTTCTTTATGTTATGCATGAATCTTTTATTTTCTACAATGAAGAATTAATTACAATTTATTTTGAACTTTAGGATATAATTTTACGAAGTAAAACTATATAGGACTATAAATTATAAATCTAGTTAAATTAGATGTACTAAAACTATTGTTAAGCCATGTTTTGGTCTCAAAAGCTGAAATTAAGCAAAGCTTATGTTATCTCGTGTTTTGGTGATATAAGTATCAAGCCATAACTTTATTATGATAAAAATATAGTTGTTACAAATCAATTCTTATAAACTATTTAGAACACTTAGAGTCAATGTTTTAAAAATTGAACTAGGTTAGATCAACTATTTCAATTGAAAAAGTCTTCAACCGGTCATATGATCAATCTAATTAACTTTTAAAGCCAACATTTAAAAAATTAGTTAGAAAACTGGTAAACTGGTAATCAAACCATGTGAATTAATCATGATTTTTACAATTTAATTGATTGATTATTTTTCTTAAAAAATTATTATTACGTATAAAAAATATGTTTTTACTTGATATTATATATATATTTATGGTTCAAAGTCTTAAGTAATTAAAAATTACTTTATCTCTGCAAATAAAAGTCATGGAACAAGAAAATGGGACTTAATATATAATTTTTTTGTGATACTTTGAATTATGAAATTATTTGATAATGTTTGAAATATTTTCATATTTTGCATACATATATTTAATTTTACAATAATTTAGTTATTTTTAATTGTTGTATATTAAAATTTTTTTGTTTATATTATAATTTCAATTTAACTTTGGTTTTGATGCTAGTTGAACTATTCAACATAGCTACTTTGATTTCTAGTTTAATGATCGGGGTGATTTTAAAAACATGGCTTAGAACTATAAATTAATTTATCTAAATTATATAGAGTTTATATAACATGTTAAATATAATATAATTTATTATTATTATTCTTTATTTGTTAGTGTAATATAAAAATAAGTTAGAAAGGAGGGAAAAAAAGAAAAAAAGAAGAAAGAAATTGATATGGTAAAGAAATGCAAAATTCCTCATATATATTGTTATAAATTTTCACTCAAATCTATCCAAAAACATTACAGCAAAAAAGAAATGTCGTCACTAAAAAGTATTCAGTCGTCGCTAAAAATGTCGTCGGTATAGGTCCATGCCTGAAAAAGCCATTAACAATGACAATTTGTCATCGCTAAGAGTTTGACTTTTTGCGACGACATTGTCGTCGTAGAAAATAATTTCAAAATTCAAAAAATTTTGAAATTTAATTTTTTGCGACGACTCTTGTTGTCGTAATAGGGAAAAAAGTTATCGCTGAAGATTTGACAAAGTCGTCACTGAAAGTTTGATCTTCAGTGACGACATTTTGCCCTATAGTGACAATAAGTGTCGCCGCTAAAGATTTTTTTAAATTTTTTTTTAAAAAAATTAAATTCAAATTATCATATATTTCAAATAATATATTATCTAAAATATTCTTTATTTTAATTTACTTGAATTGTTCAATAATTTTTTTAAATTTAATTTAATATAAATTATACGATTATAATATATCAGTAGTATTATTAATAATGTCTAACAATTTGATCCAACATAAAAAATTATTACTCATAAAAAAATTAATACAAAATTTCATATTAAATTAAACATACTATCAATTCTATTAATTTATTGCAAACTATTTGAGTAAATTAAATATATTATTACACAAAAAAATATTATAACTTTTTATTTATGTACCTCAATGGTAAAAATTTACTAATGAACTCTGAATACTCTTCATGAAGTAAGCTAAGTGCTAATAATAACTAACAAATTAAAAGATACAACATACAAAATTAATACATATCAACATAAATAAAAAATAAATATATCAAAAATAAAAAATAATTTAAAAGAAAGAGAAAGTTTAGGAACTTACCTCCAGAAATTTCAAACACACAAATGAGGAGGGAGGAGGCACTGTGAACAAATAGCCAAAACTTTCACCGACAACTAAAAAATTTCGGTCGTCGGTGAAAGCTTCAGCGACGACTGAGCCACTTTTAGCAATGACAATGTCATCACTGAAAGTTTGACCTTCAGCGACGACATTGTCGTCGCTAAAGCCTTGTCTCGGAATTTGAACTAGGCTTTTAGCGACGACATTGTCGTCGCTGAAAATGCAAAACTTTCAACGACGACAGTGTCACTATCGTCGCTGAAGGGTGGACCATCAGCGATGATAATGTTGTCACTGAAAGTCTTGAATTTTCAGCGACGACAATTGTCATCGCTGAAGGTGCAAAACTTTTAGCAACGACAATCCACCCTTCAGCGACGACAATGTTATCGCTAAAGTCTTGAATTTTCAGCAACAACAATTGTCATCGCTGATAGTGCACCCTTTAGCGACGATGGTGTTGTAGCTAAAAGTCTTGTGTTTTCAGTGACGACAATTGTCGTCACTAAAGACCAAATTTTGCCGTCAAATTTTTTTTAGGCTTTTAGCGACGACTTTTGTTGTTGCTAAAAGCTTAATTCCTTCCCACCCATTTTTTTTATTCCCTCTAAAAAGTTACATTATTTTTATCGACGACATTGTCGTCGGAAATACCTTTAGCGACGATCAAAATTTTGTCACTGCTAAAAGTGTCGTCGTTGTTGTTGCTTTTTCTTATAGTGAAAAATGTAAAATATAAAAATAGAGTAAATCCCCTAATTTTATGATATTCCCTTCCTTCCTTACTAGTAAAACAAGGGCTTTTTTTCCCCACCTACCTATTACTCAGTTATTGCTCCTATTTAAGGATGTAGAAATGAGTGTAAGTTTGTAAGCAATGCATGGTGGGTACAAGGCAAGTCAAGACCTATACATCACTAAATATTTGTACTTTAATATCACTCAATTCACATTAGGTAAATTAAAAACTAACATCTATAACAGCATAGTGATATTTTTCAAAATAAGTGTAATTTATTATATCAGTTATAATAATAAGCCAATTTTATAAAGCCTTATTTACAAATGGGAGATGAAGGATTTGATATGAAGAAACTTAATGTGATGGTTCTACTATAAACTAATGTTTAAAAGAATGTTAATAGTCAATTATTAACTATATTTACAAGCATTTGTATTTTAGATATCGGTTATGTCAGTTATACTTGAAAATCAATGTCTAAATCGTATATACAATTAATCAATGTTTGTATTTATGGTGTTATTAAAAACTATAATGATTATTTATATTTTAATGTTCTTCTCATTTAAAATGCACTCTAACATTCATAAGGTAAGCACTTACAACATTAATTTTTCAAATAATCAACATCTAAAATGTATGTTAATGGAATCATCTTAAAAAATCACATTTAAGACATCTGTTAACTATTAATAATTGATGTAATATTTCTCATATTGCCTATAAATTACATCCTTAGCTTCTTTTCTCTTTCATTCCAAATTTCATTTAAGTGTTCACTCATAGTTTTTTTTTCATTCCATTTTTCATTTAAGTTTTCATTCCTTTTCTTATTTTAGTGGTAGGTAAGGATAATACACAATTGATGATGCTTGATCATTAATTTCAAAGATGCAAGTTGTTACTTCTAGGCTATCATCCTCTCTCAATCATAATCTATGTCAAGTTTCCACAATCTGCATTAATGATCTAGTGCAACTTTTTGAGTTAGTCATTGCTAGAAAAATGTCAGGATGCATTCAAATAAAAAGGTTAGCTTAAACATAGTCAGTTATTTATTAAAAATCAATGTGGTTTTTAAATACCACATCAATTTATAAATATAACCAATGTCTAAAGGTGTACCAATAGTCATTTAGTCATTTGAATTGTCATGATAATTCATCAATAGTTTACACATAATGATTATGATTGTTGTGATGGTTTATCAACAGTTTACATAATGTCTAACGATTTCAATTATCATAAAAATTCATTAACAATTTACATAAAGTCCAATCGTTTGCTCTTAGCCTATAAATAGGCTTTCCCTCTCCATGTTAAGAAGTACATTTAGGACCATTGAGAAAACTACAAAGATGGGTTGTAAAACATTGATAAATTGGCATATGTTACCTTTATATTCCACAAAATTCATATATATTAATCTTAAGGTGCTTAATTGCTTCATTTTCTATGAGTCCTAATGATCCTTGTGTTTCAATGAGAGAATGGGCATATTGTTTGATATATTCGCTGTGTCAAACTTTGATACACATAAAGCAAGAAATATGTCCATTTTCATACTAAAACATAAGTACCTTAAGACGTTCATAGTAAATAAAATAATCAAATAACTCATGGTCAATAGACATAAAATTAATTGAATCAAGCATCTCAGAAGCCATCAAGTAATATAAAGGAATTATGAGAGAGGATATCCATTTTTCCTTTTAATATGTGTGAAGATGTCATATATATATATATATATATATATATATATATGTTGTAAATGGAAAGTCTATTCTTCATGTAATGATATGGAAATAAATAAAATAGAGGGATATATTTTCATAATAGATACAAAGCTTTTCTTATTTGTTTCATTTACATTTAATTTATTACCATTTTGTTTAACTATATAATAAAATAGAAGAATTTTAATGTTATTGATCTTAGTTAAAGTAATTTATGTTTTAGATACTAGTTATATATATATGTGTGTGTGTGTGTGAGTAAAAATTTTAAAGCATATGATATGTATAATTGAATCAATTTCATTTTGATATTGTTGTATTTATCAATTTTGAAATAGTGACATTTTATTTAGGCAGTTAAAGCATTAATAAATTAGTAAGGTGAAATTCCATATTGTTTTTATCATACAACTAACATGAAAAAAGTAAAGCTATAATTACGCTTAAGGTGTCAGTTTTAATTTATAACCAATGCGGAATATTAAATGACATTATTTTTCTCTCTTCAAAACCAGTGAAAACAAAGATGAGAGTTAAAACTGGAAGCATATCCTGATTACCAAATTGTAGATATATATTACAAAGAGTGACCCATGGGATGATCAACCAATTGATTTTCCCTTGCAAGAAAGAAGTTTGTTACAGGTTCTTCACATAGAAGTTCACCTTTGCTCGAGTTCAATCATTTGTTAACTCTTGCTGGTATCTTCATCTCAACATTAAGGTCTATTTCTCCTCTAAACCTAATTAAAAATGTCTATGTATTATGTATTGTGTTAACTTACTTGAATTCTTTGTTTCTAACTTCATTATTTAAGGTTTAGATCAAAGTAAGTTTCTTAAAGAAAAGGTAGTAGATTTCTTTCTTACAAAAGTAAATCAATATATATTTTTATAGAGTAATTCAAACAATACATGATAACAAGCAAGTTTAATGGCATAAGCTAGCCAATAAATTTCTCTCTGACTAAAGCTTATTTTATTAATGTTTATCTATAACATTAATTCTAACTTCCTTGTACCCTTATTTTGCCTTAATAGGGTTTACAAGTATTTTTATCAATGGCTACATCATCGTTAGAAGACAATGTAAATTTCTTTTTAGCATTTAGTGGTATTATTTTTAGTTTTTGAAACTTTATCATATTATATGTCTTCTTCTATTTGGATTTAAATAAATGTATTAGTTTATTGTATTTAAGATATTCATCTTAACTATATTGACATTGCAATAGGGCTTCAATATTGTTCTTATTGTTTATATTGTAATATAAGTTGGATTCAGTATTTAGGTTTGAATACTATATTAAGGGTAGTGAGATTTAGTAGAATTTTGAATACTCATGTTATTACTTGTATTATAATATGAGTTACTGAGTTTTGTAATTAGGTTGTATATATAAGTTGTAAGATTATATAATTAAGTTCGAATACTACTCTGGGGGTCAAGGGATTTAAAAGAATACTTTATATTTAAAAAAACATATAAATAATGTTGTAATTTAAAAGAATCAACATCTTAATTCAAATTTCTTTGATTATCAACGTTAGTTATTAAATTAAACTTGACATAATATTTCAATTATCAAGCACTATACTACAATTAAACACATCAATTTTATTATTAATAAATAGACATTGTTACCAACATTCAATGTCAATATGAGAATTGATGTTGAATGTACCAAATTTAAATTGATGCTAATATATATGTACACATATGTGTGTGTGTGTGTGTGCACGTATGTAGGGTGGAAACTAATGTTAAAAATCATATAATAACCAATTTTAAAGGGTAGTTCTATAATAGTGGTTTAGGTTGGAATGGCAATAGGGACGTTATAGGTAGGGGACTAAGATTCATGTACCTATCTTCATTCCAAAATATATTTACCCTTCTTTCTATCCATACCTACATTGGTAAATTTTTCAATATCTATCCCATTCCCATCAAATATATGAATACTCATGCACATCCCTATTTTTTCATTTTATTTAAATGGTGCATATTTATTTTTATTTTATTATAATTTTTTTAATAAAAATTAAAGGTATTTAACTATTTCTATCCTATTTATCCAATTATAATTTATCTATATCTTATTATTTTTTAATAAAATAGTAGTTACTTGAAAATTCTAATAATACTATTGCAATAAAGAATAACATAAATTCTTTTGTTGATGTTTATCTTAAAAAATTTATTATATTTAAATTAATGAATTATATATATAGTTTTAATTTTTTTATCATATATGTAATTTATATATAAATATATATTATTATATATTATTTAATTATAATTGTATAGTATAGGTATGGATAGGATTGGTTAGTATAGTCCTTGTACTCATATCAGATAAAATTTTCATAAAAATCTCTTTATTCATACACATATCCATTTTGAAGGTCTCATATCTGTACCCAAATGTGTAAAAATTGAATGTATCCACTGGATATAAGTTAAATTATCATCTGTACTATTGGCAAGCTTACAAGTATTTGATTTTATCTATATAATATACATATATATTAATTATAATAAGAATGAGATAATACATTAAAGGTTTAATAATTTAACCTAATGCAATTTGTAGGTTACAAATTATGTAAGCCAACCCGTAACCCACACTTTTATATAAAAAACATTTATATAAAAGATATATTTTTTAATTATAATGGAAATGATTCAATACATTAAAGACCTAATAAATTAGTCCAATGTCATTTATAAACTGTAAATTATACCAGAAAATCCGTGGGTGGAATGGACCTATTATTTTTAGCCTGTTAACTTATACATGTGCAAACTCATTTGGGCCTAAGTCATTTAGGCCCATGTTGCCCATTGTGCATGCCTACTCCTGTTGCTTTTCATTTCCCACCTATTTGTCCATTCTTTGACTTTCATTTTTGGGTTAAAAAAATTGAGATTTTAGGCTATCTTTTGAAAATAGGAAATGATGGATGCAAGTTTTATTTTGGTTGCTATTTTTTGATGCCAAATTTTGTTTCACACACAAGGACGATTGGAACTCCTATTTTAAAAGACTTTTAATTTTTTTTTTGTTGCGATAACGAAAAAATCAGGCCAAATTTTGTAGTTCTTCTTTTCTTCTGTTCCTATTTCCTTGGATCACTATGGTTTAGAGACTAAAAATATTATGGGGGATCTACCTATACATCTCATATCCACAATGGAAAAAACATAATACGGTAAAATTCATCTGCATCATAAACATCGAAAAATTTACTGTTTACAACTTTTCTCCTTTTCTAAGAGAAGGAAAAAAAAAAGGATATATCTGCCAGACTTGCTTGTAATTGATATAAAATTTTTCATATTCTTTGCATTGTTGACTTTGCATGGAGAGAAAAAAATGATTATGCATATAGAGCTTATAAGTAATATATATAATTTCATATTTTTTAAAAGATAAGTTGAACCTTTCTTGTATAAAGTTATAAAAATTTTTCAAAAAAAAATTATATTACTACTTTCCATAGATTTGTTACATATAAACAATTTACCAAAAAAATTTCAAAATTATAGATCTTCTTTCATAAAAAGTTATATATATATGTATGTATGTATGTATGTATGTATATAAGATTTTGCATGAAATTGTCCTTAATGAAAGGTGCTTGTTGTGTCTTCTCTAATCATATTTTCCGCATCTTGTGTGGGAACACATCATTTTAATTGGCAAGGAGTGGCATCCAATACTGAAATCATTGGGTTGTTTGAGATTAATAAGACAAGAACAAATTGAAAATTTAGTTTCCTTAAATAATTTGGCGAAGACATTGTCACAAAATGTAGTATGTATTTAACACAATAAATAAAATAACTTCTACTTTCTTGACTTAGTTAATAAGTTAGAAGCATTTAGTGCACTAGAAGCTAGTAGCTTATAACTTCTTATTTGATAAGCCTTTTAAGGTAGTTCATAACTTATAAACTTGTAACTTTTCAATTTTGTTTAAACTACCCCTTTGCTTTTAATTAAATGACAAACTATATCCCATTTATATAAATAAATATTTGATATATCCTTATTAATTCAATATAAATCAATAAGTATGCAAATGAATATGTAATGTCAAAAGATATGATTAATTATATTTTTAGGTTATTCTATTATTAATTGAATAATAAATAAATAGAGGATATGTAATATTATAGATATAATTAATTAAATTTTAGGTTATCATATTAAAAAAGGATCCAAAACAAATTAGAAGACCCATTTTCACATTTGTCTCCATAGAGGGCACAAGGGGTCAAAAGGTCTTGCCCCTAAAAAGACTTTAAAGAGTCCAAAAATGCCACATTAAATGAGAATTCAAAACAAATTAGAATACCCACCTCATGCTATTAGATGTGTGAAGGAGTTCACAAAAAATTGTGTCCTCTCCTCATCAATATTTAAGTCTAACAGGGACTATTTACTTTGTCTTGGGCATCACCTTTATCAAGGGGGGTCTAAACAAATAGGATCTCGGGAGGCCAAAAGGCTAGCTAATGATCATCCAATCCAAGGGTAAGGATCATTTTGCCTACAAAAAATAAAGAGCCGGTAGATGATGATTTAATACATGGTGATTCTTCTATATTTTCACTCCATTTCCATATTACTTGAGTGTACAAATTATAGAAATTTAAGCAATAAATTAGAGTTTTGCATCAAGAATGAAAGTCAATCTTCCCCTTCTTCCTTTAAATTTACCATTTCGAGCTCTAAATCAAGAGGTTTTGGACTATCTTGCAATATGAGTGATACTTCTTTTTATTTTTTTTCTAGTGGGGTTGGCTCTACCTCCATGTTTTCAGGTTTTTTTGGGTTTGAGAGATTTATGGGTGAAAGTGATTGTAGATCATTTTTTAATCCCCGAAGACACTCATCCTTTCAAAAGTGATACATGATCTTCCTATTCGTCGCTTTAGTACGATGAACAACTAAAGATTTTGGGTTTGATCTCCAGTGGAGTCACTAGAGAAATGCCATTACTCAGTAACTCGAAAGAATTCAGAGGATTCATGGGCAAAGTCTTATACATCAAACATTTCATTTTGGCCCCTTTCAAACATTTTATTTAAGCTTATCGTGCCTTTCAAGCACTAGCTTAGTGAGAAAGAAAGACTTAGCCTGGGGAAAAACTAAATAGTGCAGATTTGATAAAATTAGAGAAGTGCTTACATCCACTCAAACCTTGATCGCGCTTATGAAAGGACAACCACTGATCTTGTATCTAAGATCCATTCATCAATTTGTAGGCACGCTCCCCGCGTAAAAAGTGGACAAAACAAAATGGCCAATGTACTATTTGAGTCACCTTCTTAAAGAATAAAAAATGAGGTATTCGCCAATATTAGAAAAACTTTGTTTGGCCCTCGTGTGTGTGACCCAAAATTCCACCATTACTTTCTGCTTTATTAAGTGCATTTCAAGAAAAAGTCAGAATTTGAAATAAGGTATCCACCAATAGAAAAGGCCCTCGTGTACATGACCCAGAAATTCCACCATTACATTCTGCTCTATGAAATGCATCTCATGAAAAAGACCACATTGTCTGAAAAATGTCGTGATGGATGCTTCTCATTGGTTAATTTGACATTGTTCTAATGCCACCCAAAGCTCTAAAAGATTAGGCTATTTTTTATTTGCTTGCTCAATTCCTAGTAGAACGACATGAGTTGGTCAATGAAGATATCCTTGGAGATTTTATGGAGCCCAACACTAGTGTGCTAGTAAAATTGTGAAAGCCCGAGGTGCTCCAATCTGATGGATCAATTCTGCAATGGATGGGGAGCTAGTGTTGTGCTCACGAATCCAAATGGTGAAGTGCTTTTGATTGCTACAAATTAGCCTTCTCATTCACAAAACAATGAAGTTGAGTATGAAGCTTTGATCCTAAGCCTTATGATGGAAAAAGAAAAGGAAATTCACAATTTGATAGCTAAGGTTGACTTGAACTTGATCATAAAACATATGGTGTGAAGGAACCAGCATTAATAGCATACAGAGAGGCAGCTCATAGACAAGCAGCTAGTTTTCTGCAAATCAGTTTCATGCATGTGGCACGCATAGAAAATAAATAGGGCAATGCATTAGTAACAGTAGGGGTGAAGATAGACACACAAGAGTAAAAAGAAACACCTCTCATCACAAAATTACATGAACAACCTTGCACAGCACTTAACTGGTAAATTTTGAAAATGGAAGAAAGAGATTGGTATATGATCATCATCGTGGGTTTGTGAAATTCCTCCACTGTTCTAATGGCCACATTAAAAGATCATCAAGTGATCAAAGGAAGCCTAAAAAAGAAAAAGAAAACAGCCGATAGATTGCTCATGGGGTGTGTATCGAGAAAGGAAAGGAAATAAATCTTAGAAAAAGCTCACAAAGACAATTGTTGGGAGAGTGGATCGGCTTGTACAGACGTGTTTGAAGATCAAGGGCTTCTGGCTAGAAATGAAGAAATATTGTGATGAGTTCCACGTCGCCTATAGTCAGTGCAAAGATATGCACGTAATGGTGGAAGTGAATGTAACATGCATGTAGGAAGACTGGAGGAATCCTTATGAACTATACCTAAATGAAGGAATACTTCTGACTGACAAGAAAAAAGCAAAGAGAATGAAGAGGAAACCCTCATGTTTCTCTATTAAATATGCGAAACTTTATAGAAAGGGCTTCAATGGGATACTGTGTCAATGCCTCGAAAAGGAAGAGCAACATTTGGCCATGATGGAAATTCATCATGGTGCCTGTGGAGAACATCACCAAGCTAAGAAGTTGCATCAGGAATTAAGTAGAATTGGATATTATTGGCCTAACATGGAAAGTGATGCGTATTGTTCTGTGCAAAGGGGTCAAGCTTATCAAAATCATGCCAACTTAACACATACCTAAGTCATTGAATTTCACACCTTGCCAACCCCATGGGCCCTCCATTCTTGCTCATTTGATCTTAATGGACCTATCAAACTAGAGTCTAGAAAACGTGTTTGGATTTTGATTCCCACAGAATTATTCACGAATTAAGTTGAGGCAGTACTGCTCAAGAGCGCATATGGGGAAACTATCACAAGTTTCGTCAAAGAAAATATTATATATCACTTCAAAAACACGAAGTAAATGTCTTTAACAACAGGACACCCTTTGTCAGTTACATTGTGAAAACTACGCTCGAAATGTTTGGAATCGTGCACGATATATCCAACCTCTACTACCCAAAGGGAAATACACAAGCTGAGGCAACCAACAGGACTATCTTGTGGATCCTGAAATGAATGGCCCATGGAAATTAACAAAATTAGGCAAATCACTTATCATTAGCATTATGGGCATATCACATTGTAAAAAGAGAGCTTACGCAAGTATTCCTTTTTCATTGGTTTATGGAACTATAGTGGTAAAGCTTGTTGAAACCATGATGTCATCTTTAAGAGTCACGATAGGACTCAGTGCTAAACATGAAGAAGCTAGAATTGAAAATATTAAAGAGTGAAGAGAAGAAGCAAAAGATTCTCATGCAGCCTATGCTTAATGCGTTACAAAGGCTTATAACAAGATTGTGAGATTACATCTTTTGAAGAAGAAGACTAGGTACTCAGGGCTTGCAACCATGTGATGAGGAATTTGCATGTGCTCAAATTTGTGCTTATGCAAGAAGAACCCTATTTAGTGACTAAGGTTAGCACTACTGCTTAGGGATAGACTAAAAACTCCCTCTACCAGTTTCATGTTTGTCAAGAAATATTACCCTTAGTAAGTTGTTAACGTATACCGCGTTTTTCGTAAATTTTTTTGATGTAATCAGAAGTTACACAATGAAAGTGAGGAAATCAAAAGAAACACAAAAGACAAGTCTTATACAATCTATTTCTAACTACTAAATGTATCATAAATCCAATAGCAAAAAAAAAAAAAATCCATAAAAACTTATAAAATAGGCTTATAACTTAGCCAACATGAAAGGTGCTCTTATGTAAATTTAACCCACTATGCACACTAATAAGAAAGAGCCACACAGTGCATGAAGAAGTATTAATGGAACGTTTAACCAAACTTCTTTAGATGCAAAGGAGGTTATCGCTTTAAAAGGTGTGCGTTGTGGCTCCCTTGCTTAATGAATCAATACTGCAACATCAAGGCAGGGAAATCTTGTTCTTATTACAAAAAGTGATATCAAAGCAAAATAGGAATACCCTCATCACATTATTTATACTATATTCACGATATTAAGGTAGAGTATATTGAATTCTCATCACACTATTTACATCTAAAATCATGATATCACGTTGAAGTGTATGTGATCCTTGTCACCTAATTATGGAATCAAGGTGCAATAAGGCCACTTTTGTCATGGCCTAAATAGGCTTAATAATCTCAATAAGTGATCCTCTATGCAAGTTTGAGCTATGCCCTTTCCACTTCTACTCTATTCCAGGTTTTGAATCTACAAATAGTCCCTAAGGTTTGGTAATGGTTATCAAAGACCACTCTACTTTAGCTAGAGTACAACAAATCCTACCTTTACTAGCTTATAGGAATTCTCAATGAAATAGAATGGTTGGATTGAAGTAAAGCCTCATCTAACATGATTCTAAAATGTTAAAATAACACTTCGACATTTAGACCTTTCATGCTTTGCATTAGTATAAAGATTTCAAGAATAATGTCAAAATGTGACTTATAAATATAAAAATGATAATGAGATAAGCATAGTGTAACTCACTTATGTATCTAACAGGACATTTTGACTTGTCATCTTTTTCATGAAAAAGAAACAAAAAGCAAGCTTGTAGTCCACCCTTTGAACCTATGTTGGAAATCGTGCATCATACATGTATAGCGAAATAAAAATTTTGCACGATTTCCACCAAGGATCCATGCGAATTTAGAACGCCATAGATTAGGGATTAGGGTTTATACCTTTCAGCCAAAAATCTTCTGTCCGCTACACAGCAAATCTGATCTGCTTCTGTCCATTTTTCAATCCAATCTGCTCTCCAAATCACGAACCGGAATAGAAACTAGAAGATCAGATCACCAGTGCAGCATTTATGTGGCTGCACCTCTGTGGTATCCACACGAACCAGTGAATCACCGATGAATATCCACTACGCACCACAGTTGGAATTGATCTCCTTACACCTCGTAGTGCTAGCTACACCTCTTCAGGGGTTTTGGTCAAGGAGAGGTGCTAGGATTCTCTATGCCTTTTTTGGGGTGCGTGAATAATGATAATAATCCTATTATTACCCAATAAGCCTATATTAAATAGGTGCATAGAAAAACCTAACCTATTTGGGATTTATTTCATGTACAATTATAGGCTTACTATTGGGCCTTATAATTATAACATGAATTCCCAAATATTAAGCCCAAACAATTTGGTCCATTAATTCCAAATTCACTAGGCTCTAAGTGTGCGACCCTACAGGCTCTCATTACGTTGGCAATGACCATTAATCACATTAATGATCATAAATAATGATTGGTGTCTAGCAACACATCATTGTTACCCAAGTAATGAGAAAGTCGGTGATTTGACTAAATCTTTATACGTGATCATCACTTATGTCCTTTTGTCTTATACATCTAGATTGAGCACGAGACATGGACTGTGTCATTCCCGTATAGCCTAATCTTAAGGTTTCTTGATTCCTAAGTAAGCTGACTGAAACAAATGTAATGACATCCCATGTCAATTCATCTGAGTATGGCCATGCATTTTCTCAGCTTTACTTAATCAAGGGGCCCAGAGATGTTACTCCTGTTATATAGGAGGGACAAATCCCATTTTGATCACACAAATCCCTCCGCATGATATGTGACATATCCAATATCTACCCTTTCATTCACTTAACCATTAGCGATATAGAATAGTATCAAAATATGAAACTCACATGTAGGGAACCTTGGTGATCTCAGGTCAAAGGACCATATTAATAATGATCACTAAGAATCACTCATGACACTCATATAACGATCCATGTAGTGTTCTTAATATGGGTCGGGTCCAGTATATAAGTTCTCTAACTTATACTCATATGTAAACTTAATATCCCATATAAGTCTTCACACATGCTAGTCTTAACATATCAAAGCAACCTAATCCATAATGATATATAACTAGGGACATTTAAGAATACAATTATTCTGAGGTTATTATCATAATTGAATATATATTATGCAGGCAATATATACAAATATAATAATTGAAATTGCCATTAAAATAATATGATTCAAAATTACAATCACCAATATGATTGGTTTTAGGGCATATACACTAACACCTAAGACTTATCTAAAGGAGTAACCATATTGCCTTTACTTTGATTTAATCCACAAAACATCTTGTAAAATCTTAAACTTTTCCCACACCTAATACTAAACCTTGACTAGCATTAAATGCACTTGACTTCACCAATGATAATACTTTTTTATCAATTCAGCCATAGTAAAAGAATCAACTAACAACTTAACATAACTAGATGTCTTAATCTCATGGGAACACCCTTACTAACTAGAGATATATTGATATCAGTCTTGAAAGTTCTTCTTATTGTCTACCTACTAAATGGACATGAAGCCCTTTACTTCGTTTCACCACAACATTCAGTTAGTTCATTCCTATTCATCATACTTATTCTTCCCCCCTTTTTTTCCTTTACCATAACTACATAAAGAACTTGAAAAAAAAATGATCACTATAACTTTAAAAAAAGAGTTAATAAAATAAACAAGATATAAGGTGAAGAAAGACATATAAAATGCATGAAAAGATGCAAAATACAAAGATATAAGGTGTGGCAACCATTGATTAAGGAAGGTTTCACAGAGGGAAGTTCACTATAGTCCTTTAAAAATGTGAAATCATTAAAAGGTTATCTAAGTAAGCTTGTATAGACCCACTTTCTAGTATAAATGCACACACTCCCCCTCAAAATGTTAGTTGGTGTAGAACGTTACAACTTACACATAACTCTGCTAAGAAACATGTTCTTCCGAGAGATAAGCTAGAAGCCATGAAACATAACTAACTCATGGTGGTACAACAAGGGAATCCATGATACAAGCTAAGAAAAGTGAAATGTTTACCTAATGTAGCATTGTGTTGCTTTATTTCATTTTCTCTTTAAGGGTCTCAATTCCTTGTGTAGCCATATTTTGTCTTATAGTTAAGTTTTTGTTATAACTTGCCCAGCCATGATCGACACAAATTCCATTTTCAATCATCACAAGCTTTCTCAACCTAATATGGCATCATTGAATGATAATTAATAAGTAATTTAGTACCAATTTAACTAGTTTCATATGATTATAAATATTTGCATGATCAAAACAAATACAATATGATATGTTTATATAGTTATAGAAAAATATTAATTATATCTACCTTTTCCTAATTTAAAAGAATCTATTCCTAAGGTTGTTTCCTATAATACTAACAAAGTCTCCTATTGAGGAGCTACAAGAAGTGGCTGAGGAACTTTCATGGGTTCATCTGTAAAAATCAAAGAATGACAAAGTCTTAGTAAGCAAGTAACGTATTTAAATCACACATAAATAAATAATTGCCTTTAACCATACTGCATTCATTTCAAAGATATTCATAAAATTATCAATTAAACAAACAATTAGATAATATCTATATTCATTGATAAACTTCATGTCTGTTCCTCTAAGGTATATCTTATCCCCTCATAAATATTTTTTTGGATTTAATACTAATATCATATTCTCATATTCATATATTCCCCTTTGCAATCACATTCCATTACAATGCTCATTCCAAATCATTAATCATGTTTATTCATATCATATAATTCAATAACCTTTCATTCATATTTCTAATTATATAATTAGATCAAGAAGGAATGTCATTAGTTAATATAATCTTTAATAATAATCTTCAATTCATATATGTATCATGAATTGAATTAACATGCAACCATATAAAATAACAAGATAATATTCAAGTACCTAAGTATAGTACTTAAGTACAAACCTTTTGGATGCATTTTTTAAAGCAGTACTTGAGTATTGTATTGGCGTACTTTTAGGAAGAGGCAAAAATGCCTTCAAGTACTTAAGTATATTAGTTAAGTACAAGCATTTTTCTAAGGCATTACTTGAGTATGATACTAAGTACTTCTATGTAGAAGTGAAATGGCCTTTAAGTACAATCCCTTTAAATGCATTCTCTAAGGTGACACTTGAGTATCATACATAAATATAAGTCTAGAATTTTCCAAAAATGCTTGAATTTTCTAGCAACCCTCATATATTTTGTCTCTAAACTTCTACACATCATCACATAATAAATAAAAACAATACTAGCTTTTAGGTTTTAATTTAACTTAAATGCAAGCAATAATTCCATACCAAACATCAATTATCAAATCATTATTATCATACATCTAATTTTTTTAAACCTAGTAAAATTCATGGATTTAACTTGAAATAATGGATTCAAGTAAGATATTTACTTATCTAATCCTTGAAGGAGTGAGGAGAAGATGAGAAGAGACTAAAATTATGGTAATTTGCTCCTCTATAAGATTGAGACAAAGTACAATTAGAAATTCTTACTTTAAGATCATGAAACCATAACTACTTGCTTGAAGATGAATGAACAAGGTATTTTTTTTAAGTTATTTAATCAAACATTGTTAAAATTTAAAAGAATAATATAAGATTAAATATAGTAATAAGTTCAGTGTCAACAATTGTTTGGAGTTATAGATTCTTGCTCATAGTATATCAAAATTAATAGTCTCAACATTGAACATGCATTTTATATAAGAAAACTTAAGCATTGCATGAATAACAGATAATAATATAAGATTAAATATAGTAATAAGTTTAGATATCACACCCACACATATATTCACCTTGTAATATTATTTCTCCTTAAGAATGCTCTAAAATTCTAACATTTAGTTATCTTTCCAATTTACTCATTAAACTTGAGAATATAAATTATAGTTATAACAATCGTAACTACTATTTTTTTTTCCAAAGCTTCTACATTAAGTTCTAGTTACGATATCCTTAAAATCTAGAATGCTATTTTTGAATATTTTTAAAATGAAGTAAGAAATTCAATTGATATTCATATTTGAGGATTCTTGATTTTAGCTTAAAATAGGCCAAAATAGTATAGTTTTTGTTTTAGGATAACATACCTTCTTATAAAGTGGCTATCAATAACTTGATTGATGGTGAGGATGTCAAAAATGCTAGTAATCCAATAACGCAAGGGTTTTGTCTTCAATCATGGCAAGCATGATCTACAGTTCCATTTATAATTGCAACTTGTAGTGGTATGAAGGATAAGAAGGAAAGTAATTAATATGGCACTGGGCAAAGCTTTATGTCAAGGGCCGATAGCTTTTTAGCCGAAATCATGCAGCATATGCTTACTACTCTTAGTGAACATGCCAATCTTCCCCCTTAAAATTCTCTCATGGCACACTTGGTAAAGATAATAAGACATCAAAGATTATCGCCCATATAATAAACCTCATGTGCAACATGTTTCCAAGCCATAATCAAATGCCACTAAAGTACCTATACATACTATCCATAAAATTGCCCCACCTATAAAACCTCCAAGTGTAGTGGGCTGAAAAGGATAAATTGAATAGGGAAGGACACTTTATTAGCTTGATATATGTCTTATTCTATAGTTTCGAGTGTATAGGGAATGGTCACAAGCTAACACACTTAAATCCTTAGCTCAATGTCCACGTGCCTCATTGGCCCTTTTGACACTTCACTTTCTTAAGGAATATTTTGAGTAAAAGCCTTCCCTACAAGAGTTAACATGCTTTTTTCGAATTGTCATAAACCTTTTTCTCAAAGCTTTAAGTGTTTAATTCACACCAAGACACACCAATATAAAGATAAAAAATGTAAATATCATAAATATAGGCTTTTCATACTCTTTCAAATTCTTAAACTATGCAAAAATTATTAAAATACTTCTAAACTTGGGAAAATAAAAAAATAATACACAAGTTGAATTAATCCCAAATTTTCAGCCATAGGACCTTTACAACATACTTGATTTTTCTACCAAATCTCGATTTTGAATTAAGAATATTTGTTTGTTGAACTATCATAACTACCAATTTGTGACATTCTCCTGCATTTCAAGTGCTAATGTCTTCACTTACACCTAAATTTGACATGGCATCATTAAAAATTTACTTATGGTCTTGAAATTTTATGTTAGTTTTTAGCTTACTTCTCTAAGTTACTACCATTCAATCACTCATGCCTATCTCTTTGAGTGCTAAAAAAGTTCCCTTATCTCAAAGTTAGGTTGTCACCTTTGTAACATCGATATTCTCTTTAACTAAATGCATCCTCTATAAATTTCTTAAAGGGATACCACTATAGACTACTTTCAAAGTGTCCTAACACCTTCTAATGTTGTTTCCCCACTAGCTTTCCTAAATTCATTACCTTTGTAACTCATTAGATGAGTAGTTGCTTCTGCAATTGTGTACTCACTACCTCTGTAGCTTACACAAATACCACTTTTGTAACAAAAGTGTATACTAACATTATAGCTCATAGCTATTACTTAGCACTTTGAACTACCTACTAATAGGTGTCTTGTACCTAATGTCCTATCCTATTAGTGCAAAAGATAGGGGCTTATGCTTAATCTATGCATAGGCCCATAACCTCCATCCTAAGTCCACTTTTGTTGCTTTCAATCAATTCATAACACTTTGCAATACCACTTTCACAATTGATGGGGTCTTTTGATCCTCTCTAAATTAATACCTTCTAATATCTCATCGACCATCATAGCCTACCCTTAGAGTTGACACTCTTTTAGCATTGTAATCTTTATGACTCCTCCTTTATATGTCCTTTAATGACTTCTTCGAGTGCATTCTCTGATGGCTCCCCTACTTTAGCTTCTTAAAGGGGTTGAGGCATAGAGTATCCTTCATTCTTAGCTTGAGCTCCACTTTACATGTGCATGAGCAAATGTAAACTTAAAGTCATTGCCACAAAGTCTTTTGACCTTGTAACTATGTAGTGCAAGTTTGCTATCGCTCCTCTAGTCATTGTTGTCACTTCGCAAAGTAACTATGTAGCCTAGTGATACGTAATAATATTACATATTTATTTTCCCTGTATGATGAATTTTGGATGTTATTTTGTTAAATTTAATAAATTTAGTTGCATTTTGTGAATGGATCTTGAATTTGAAATGAAATCAAATATTTTAGATAATGCTGTATTTTGACCCTGTTTCAGGTTTTAGGCTATATCTGGAGTTCTAGATGCTGGATTGGGTTGTTCTTTATATGGTTAAAAAGCTAAGAAGAAGCCCTACAACTTTCATGTTTAAATAAAAGCCCAGTTCGGGATCTAAGGATCTCAAATTCTGCTTGGAAGATGAAACAGTGGTTCTGGCGGAATCTGACCTTTGACTACCAATCTGATCATAAACTTGAGATAGGAAATGTCAAAACTAGGAGTTCTTTGCGGAATTTGAAAGATAAGATCCGGCTCTACAACTCCTAAGTTGACAGGACGAAATGTAAATCTGCCATTCTGGTGGTAAAAAATTATCAACAAGTCGAAGAATTGTGCTGCGAAAATAAAAAAGGGTGGCTAAAGCATGTGATTGGTAGTTAAGCATGTGATTGGTAGCCAATGGTCAAGATTGATGGCTTGCAGCTGATTCATTCACCTATAAATAGGTAGAAGTAGAGAGCATTGAGACATTCAATCATTGTAGCATTCATTCATGCATCTTAGATAGTAGTTTAGTTTCATGCATTTTTAGTATGCCTCCTACATGGAAGGCTAGTTTGTCCTCCTATATGGAAGGTTTTTACCTCCTACATGGATGGATAGTATTTTTATTTTTATGCATTTGTAATTATAACCTTATGTTTGTATCATGAATGTGAAAGATGTTTCTATTTTATTTTATGTTTGTCTTTAATTTCATTATGTTCTAATTTTCATCTTCCTAGGGTGATGACGTAACTTGATAATAATGGATTGAATTCTAATCTATTGAAAACTAATTTTGATTTTCTTTCCTAGATTGAGTTTAATTATTACTCTTAATACTTTCGATTGATTGGCCACCTTTTTGAATGAAACTAAATATGCATGTTGAGACCGGTAAGGAGATACATGTGTATGGAACCTATAATTAAAACCATAAATTGTATATGAAATAGGAATATATTCATATGGTTTATGTAGTCTTAATGAGTTCCATAAATCCTAATGCATGATTAGTTATTTTAATTCACCTAGGAATATAGTGAATTAGCAATTAATTATAGAATTACTTGACCTTGGAAGAGGCTAGTAATTAATTTAGGGAAACTCGACTTTCAATTAAGGAGTTAAAATTGGATTAGTGTAGATAGATGATTCAATCTAAAATTATTAAGTGAAGTCTGATCCCTAGGGCTTTTATTCATACCTTTACTCCAATTGCATTCATATTTACTTTAAATATTTTCTGCATAGATCTTTATTTAATTGCTTCATTCTTCAACTGATCGATTTGTCAAATAGTGTTAGGATTATTAATTTTGGTACTTAGTGAAACAATCCTCGTGGGAACGATACTTTCTCATCACTTTATTACTTGTTTACGATAGTGTGCACTTGCGCTAATTGATAAACCATTTTACACGTAACAAGTTTTTGGCGCCGTTGCCGGGGATTGTTATCATTAATATCAATACCAAGTAATCTTAATCCTAATTTAGTTTTTATTTTACATTTTCTTCTTTTTTTGGTGTTTCTTTTCCTCTTTTCAGGTTTGTCCTAGTGTATGACCAGATCAAAGTTACTGAGCCGCTGCTATTTGATTTTGAGATCGAGAAAACTTGTCGAAGGAATCGAAAGATACAGAAGCAGTTAACTGTAGATCAAGGTGAAGCAATGGCAGATTTGAGAGAGGAACCAGACATCAAAGCACTCCGTGACTATGCCACACCACAGTCATGGATACCATTTCTGGGATCAGGAGACCGCCTATACCAGCTAACAACTTTGAGATCAAGCCAGCTATAATTCAAATGGTACAAGCAAATCAGTTTGGAGGTTCTCCAGTAGAAGATCCAAATGCACATATAGCCAGCTTTCTGGAAATTTGTGATACATTCAAGCACAATGGCATTTCTGATGATGCCATAAGGTTGCGACTTTTCCCTTCTCACTTAGGGATAAGGCTAAAAGTTTGGTTACACTCTTTACTGGTGGGGAGCATCACTACATGGAACATATTGGCACAAAAATTCCTAGCAAATTCTTTCCTCCAGCAAAAACTGCAAAAATGAGGAATGAGATTGCTTCGTTCACCCAACATGACATGGAAAGCCTTTATGAAGCATGGGAAAGATACAAGGAGTTGCTAAGAAGATGTCCTCATCATGGGCTACCAGATTGGCTACAGTTGCAGACTTTCTATAATGGATTGTCTAATGCTACCAGAACACTTGTAGATGCTGTAGCTGGTGGATCATTAATGGGAAAAGCATCGAAGCTGCTATGGAGCTGTTGGAAGAAATGGCAGCAAATGCTTACCAATGGCCTTTTGAACGCAACACTTCAAAGAAAGCACTTGGAGTCCATGAGCTAGACATTCTAACCACTTTGTCTTCTTAAGTTACCTCTTTATCCAAGCAAGTGAGTTCATTAACAGCTCAAGCAAATGCAATCAGAACTCTTGCAGATGCTTGTGATTTATGTGGAGGCCCTCACATGACACACAATGCCGAGAAGGAAATCCATTCATTCCTTCTCAACCTGAACAAGCCAACTATGTGGGGAATCAAAATCATCACAATGATCCTTTCTCAAACACATACAATCCAGGATGGAGAAACCACCCTAATTAGGGTGGAGGAATAATCAGAATGTGTTCTGTTACGTGTGAAATGGTTTATCAATTAGCGCAAGTGCACACTATCGTAAACAAGTAATAAAGTGATAAGTAAGTATCGTTCCCTCAAGAATTATTCACTAAATACCAAAAATTCATAATCCTAACACTATTTGGCAAATCGATTAGTTGAATTGAAGCGAGAAATAAAGATTGATGCAAAGAATACTTAAAAATAAATATGAATGCAATTCGAGTAAGGATGAAGATGATTAAAAGACTTAGGGATCAGACTTCACTTGACAATTTGGATTGAATCATCTATCTACACTAATCCAATTTTATCTCCCTTAATTGATAGTCGAGTTTCCTAAATTAATTACTAGCCTCTTCCAAGGTCAAGTAATTCTATAATTAATTGCTAATCCACTATATTCCTATGTGAATTAAAACAACTAATCATGCATTAGGATTTATGGAACTCATTAAGACTACATAAACCATATGAATATATTCCTATTCATATGCAATTTACAGTTTTAATTATAGGTTCCATACAAATGTATCTCCTTCGGTCTCAACACACATATTGAGTTCATTCAAAAGGTGGCCAATCAATTGAAAGCATTAAGAGCAATAATTAAAACTCAATCTAGGAAATAAAATCGAAATTAGTTCAATAGATTAGAATTCAATCCGTTATTATCAAGTTACGTCATCATCCTAGGAAGATAAAAAAATTAGAACATAATGAAATTAAACACAAACATAGAATAAAAACATCATCACATTCATGAACACAAGATTATAATTACAAATGCATGAAAATAGAAAAGCTATCCATCCATTAAGAGGTAGAACCTTCCATGTAGGAGAAAAACATAAGGATACAATTACAAATGCATGAAAATGAAAATACTATCCATCCATTAGGAGGTAAAACCTTCCATGTAGGAGGAAAACCTAGCCTTCCATGTAGGAGGCATACAAGAACTAAAAATTGCATGAACTAAACTACTATCTAAGATGCATGAATGAATGATTCATTGCTTGGAATGCTTGAATGCTCTCTACTTCTACCTATTTATAGGTGAATGAACCAGCTGCAAGCCATCCAATTTGACAAGTTGCTACCAATCACATGCTTTAGCCACCAATCACATGCAGCCACCATTTTTTATTTTCGCAGCACAATTTTTTTGACTTTGTTGGTAACTTTTGACCACCGAAATGGCTGATTTACATCTTTATGTCAACATAGGAGTTGTAGGGCCGGATCTTCTCTTCAAAATGCATATAAATAAATCCTAATTGGACATTTCTAGCTCAAGTTATGATTAGATTAGTAGCCATATGTCAAATTCCGTCAGAACCACTGTTTCATCTTCCAAGAAGAATTTGAGATCCTTAGGTCCCGAACTGAGATTTTCTTTAAACATGAAAGTTGTAGGGCTTCTTCTTATCTTTCCATCCATATAAAGAACAACCCAATCGACATCCAGAACTCCAGATATGGCCTAAAACCTGAAACAGTGTCAGATTACAGCATTATTAAAATATTTGATTTCATTTCAAATTCAAGATCCATTCACAAAATGCAACTAAATTTATTTAATTTAACAAGATAACATCCAAAAATGCATCATACAAGGAAAAATAAATATGTAAATATTTTACGTATTAAAATTCCCCCACACTTAGCTTTTGGACGTCCTCGGACAAACACAAAACAAAGAAAACTAATACTAATACTAATGTTAGTACTAATCTACCCATGAGATAGTTAGAAAAACATAAGAAAGATAATTAAAGTACAAAGATATCATAGCATTCATGAATCAACAAATCTTGACATATAAAATCAAAAAGAAATTGCGACTTCATTTGAGAAGGATTGAATCAGATTGATATAATCACTGGAACTCTTCCTCTCTCAAGTGTTTATTGGCAAGTGTTTCACTCAAATTCATCCTATTAAAGATTGCACTACCATAGGCTTGCATAAATTCTCAATCTCCACTACCTGATTTACATGCACACTTCAAATCAAAAGGTCTTATTAAGGGTTGTAATGAGGCCAAGGTAAAGGAAAGATAAAACAGGGATATGAAAGGCTGAAGTAAGGAGAGAAATTAATAGAGCAATTAAAATATGGGTAATCTCTAAATAATTTTATCTTAACATAGCAGCCCAAGATTCTCATCAATTTCTCTCTTTTTTTTTTTCTTTTTTTTCTTTTTTTTATTTATTTATTTATTTATTTTTAGAATAAAAACCCTTGCAACTTTGAAGTTAATAATACATATTCCCCCACACTTTGTCAAAAACCCATTGTTAAAGATTCAAATGCTCTACATCCCTAGGGTTAAGTAAAGACAATTGATATTTCATTAAATGACATATTAATAGGTTAAAGCAAAGAAACGTTAATCAGGCTCAAAGGGGTTTATCAATGGTAAAACTGTAGGGTTGGCTATTTAGTTCTAACTGAGGAAAAAGAAAATGCCTTTATCATATTTGAGTATGCATGTAAATTGTAATCTCAACCAGATTTTATGCAAGTTCTAGAGTGACAACTTAACAGGTGAATATCACACGCAAGAAATATAATATTGATTCAACAAGTAGGCTCAAATCTCACAGTTAAAGGTTTCTAACTCAATCCAACTCAAAATCCATTGCAAAACCTATCAATCCTAAGAAGGAAAGTTGTTCAATCATGCTATGAAATCTTTTAAAATTATTGAAAAGAACCTAATAAGCAGGAAAATATATATATATAATATATATATTTTTTTTTAGTTTTTTTTTTAGGATGCGTATCAAGAGTAAAAAGCTCTTTACTAAGCCGTATCAAGAGCAAAAAATAACTCTTTACTCGGCCATCCCTTTTCTTTTATAATAAATCTCATGATTCTACTACAAAATATCCTACAAAGTAACCGAAAATAAAAACAATTTTTTTTTTTTTGTTTTCAATCCCCCCCACACTCAATGTAGACATTGTCCCAATGTCTTCAATAGATTAGCAAAAGGGTTTATTAAAAAGAAATGCATAAGCAACACACATATAAAAGAAATTTGGGGA
Organism: Sindora glabra; assembly: GCA_020226215.1. Classification (NCBI taxonomy): domain Eukaryota; kingdom Viridiplantae; phylum Streptophyta; class Magnoliopsida; order Fabales; family Fabaceae; genus Sindora; species Sindora glabra. The sequence goes on from JAIUCU010000058.1 coordinate 42,637, forward strand.
GTAAAACCAAGAGTAAAGAAAGTTACAATCGGAGAGTAGTGTCTGACTCATGTGCTGACTGTGGTTGGAGATTGCCAATCTATCTTTT